>BLKR01016602.1:0-23817 GCA_011170035.1 Teleogryllus occipitalis | reverse complement strand
ACCGGAACGTAAAGCACACCGACTCGCCCCCACGCCCCTTCGCCACCACCGCCCCTCGCCCTCTTCTCCTCTCCCTCCCCTCCCCTCTCCTCCCCCTCTCCCCTCTCCCCTCCCCTCTCCCCCTCGCACTCCGAGCACTGCCACAGCGCTCAGCCACGCTCCAACAACACACGTGGAGGATGCGAATACAGGGAAATATATTTTTATGTACATTTAGCCGTATATTTGAAGGACAGAAGATAATGTAAAATAGATTGATTAACAACACAACTTTTTGATCCATTGGTAACTAAAGATTTCAATTAATACAAGGAAATCTTCTGAACCAGTGGCGGTTTCTCAGGGGGGAGAGAGGAAGTATAGTCTTCCTCACAAATATTCGTCTTCTAAATCTAATTAACAAATACATTTTTTTGTTTGGAAGTTTGAGAGGAAAATGTATAATTTTTTTAGTTTATGGACCGAGTTTGATCGAGTTTTGAACTACGCGCACTTTTAATCGAAGCGGAAACAAACTAAATCAACGCGTCCCAAGACGTTGTGATGCAATGAGTCAATACAGAGGTTGGTGCAGGGTATAATCTTACGTGCATTGACGGAAGCCTAGTGGAGGTGAAAGGGTACATCCAACTGAGAGACCTTTCTTTCTAATCCCATCGCAAGTCGACCTTTGTATTCTAATTTGCCATCTGATTCATTAATTTCATTTGAAACTAAGCTATTCATTTCTCCCTCCTCTTTAGAAATATGCAGGAGTCATCAGTATTTTGAACGATGATGCGAATACGATATTCTCATGCGAATATCTTCCATAACAATCGGAATTCTTCAAACTCTTGTCTAACAACTACATCCAACTGATATTCTCATATTTGTTATCGACAAAGTAAACGAAGTATGCAACAGATTATATGTGTGGTAAAAGTGACATTTTATTTTGCGAGTAGGGAATGTTGCGTCATGACGGGCACAATCTTACGAAGAAAATAAAACCACATTTACTACGTGTGTCACATATTTCTTGTCAGCTTTACTGACTGTTCTTTAATTTACATTCAAATATACAAATCAATTAATTGAATCGCATGTTACTTTAAGATCATTAATAGCTGATGCGCGCAAACGAAAGTATTTTGATTTATTTGTTGAAAATAGTACTATTGTTTGATCCTCAGTTGTATCTGAACTTTTGAGTCTCACTTTTAGCACTATTGCTAAAAATTGAACTTGTAACACGCTGTGTATTCTCTAAAAATAACCGCTTACAAAGGGCTATATAAAAATAGATTTATGAATAATTCTAATGAAAAATCAAGTACAATGACTGGAACACAATTATTCGGTCCTCGCAACCCCCACTTCTTTAAAACTGCAACTTTGCTCGAGTAACCTTTCATATGATGATCACAAATGAGTCTCTGTCATGATCAATCTCTCTGGAATCATGCGGGGATGCTCATGGTATTGTAATGATTCCGTTATTAAAGGAGAAAAATATTTATGTTCTTAGTGCATTTGTATGCCCACGTACGTGAGATTGGTTACACTATAAAATAATTAATGATGAATTACTCACCTTTTTATTAAATGCATTATAAGAATAGGTTTAATATAAACATATCCAACTTATCAACTAAACCAATTAACAATTTTCCCTTTCCCAAAAAATATTTCAATACTGGTATGCATCAGAATGAAATAGAATGAACAATCAAGACACTCATTTGAAGATTTCATAATGATAGAAATTCAAGAAGTTGCTCTTTACACTTATCCTATTCCTCCAAAATGTATTTCTCGATGACGAACCGAGTTTGTGGTTTTATAAATTTCGTTTCGTGGCAGTTACACGTAGAGTTCAGACAATGCCACCTCACTCTACCCTCGCATGCTGCCGCAGGTGGCTGTGGTTACCAGTCTGCCTACAGGGGAGTACTGCGCTAGTCAAATAGGATCAAATTGAAATTACGATCCAATTTATTTTAAATTATATTCCACGAAAAAATTACTACTAATAAAAGAAATCAAAACTGGCAAGCATATTACAACATTAAATGCAATTTTAATGTACACAATCGAACGAAACATTTACTTGAACGATTCTCAACGATTAATTAAGTGTCAATACTTGGTTTGTAAACGTCTCTGTGATTGGTCAAGAACCTTTACCATAATGAAATTTGTATCGTAATGAGTGTTATTGTGCAACTGGTTGCAGCCTACAAATGACAGCATTTTACAATGGGAGTAGAAAAAAATTCGAATGCCACCCTTATAAGGTACAAGAGGTGACGCCAGTGATTACAAGGTATTTCCAATATTACACATATTGCCAAAATATTGCAGTATTGTTCGACATCAGTCCTTGAGAAGACTTCGACCAAAATGAGTAATTACAGAAAAATGGTTATCGCACAAAACTTTTTTAGCAAATTCATGAACTTCGACAGAGAAAAAAAGTCATTTATTTTAAGATCAATTTTCAGATTTTGACGAACTTATATGTCACAATTGACATAAAGGCAATTGCATGAATGAAGCGCTTAGTAATTGAAAATGTTTTGTATTGAATTTTGTAGAATCCATTTAAAAAACTTTACATTCTTCTGCGTTTTGGACCGAATTTATGGTTTGGCGAATGTTCGAGTAATGGTGATGTTACGTACACACATTATCATGTTTTGAGTACTTGCAATTGTATTTTCAGAAAGCATCACACACACACACACACACACACATTGTCATCATTCTTCAGTTTGGTGCCTGTCAACGGTAGATTGTGAATGCTCGTCGAAATCATGTTACGTCACCATGGCTCGCCCACCCACACCGAGGCGGAGGGTGTTTGGACGGGTGGACGGCAAGACGGAAGGACGGAGGGGGCCTCGCGGGGCCTATTGTGCCCCGAATTTCGCCCACGTCCCCCCGCGCCGCTCGGATCTGTTCTGTGAAGAAGGCGCCCCGGATTATTTCGTCACTTTCTCCGCGGTCGCCTCCGCCCCCACCCCCGCCCCGCCCCCGCGCCGCGCCGCGTCGAATCGCGTTGACAGGAGAGCGCCTCCCGCACGACCGTTTCCCCTCCCTCCCCTCCGCGCCCCGCCCCCCCCCCGGTCTTGCACCCCTCGCCTTTCTGTTACCACCGTCTCTAATGCTGTCCGCAGTCCCCCCTCGGCTTGCTCCCCGCTCTCTTCATTTCTCTTCTATCGGCTCCCTCTTCTCTTCACCCCTATGTACTTCAATTCCTCAGACGTGTCAAAGACACTAGATTTGCGGGGCATTACTTTCAATTCATTTTTATTTTATAAATTCAAATCGCTTTTAATGAATTCTCTTCTACTATTCTGCGCTGTTCTACTGTCCCACGAAACAAACTATGAGTACATGGAATGGTATTACGTACGACGTAGAATGAAAAATTTCATTAATAAGTGAAATATATAAATAAATTATAATAATAACTTTATGCAACCTCATTCGTAGAAAATTAAAACTGATGTTTGAAAACTATTTCATGTGCGGGAGATTAAGTCTACGTTGACAGTTACATTCATTTCATTTCTCTTCTTTCAAAATTAAAACATTTTCCTGGCAAACGAAGAACATAATGAGAAAGGGTGGTGATTAGGTGTATTCATGAAGAATTTATGGCACACCTTAGCTAGTAAATGATCGAAAGTAGTTATAGTAGGATTTGTGAGGTTCGTCACAGCCGACGCCGCTTCTCATATCCTTTTTTTTCTTTGTTTCCCCTCCTCAGTAACCCTGAGGAGGCGGGAATTTATTTACAAATTGCAATGTACAAATTACGCTGCTGCCTTGCGGCTTAATGAGCTGAGAGGGAGAGGTAAAAGCTAATAGTAACTAAAGCTAACTTAATTCTAGCTTAAATCTAATTTAATAATTATATAGTAGCACTTTGGCATACTTAATTGACCCGAAAAAAAAATTTTTCTTTTCTTAATTCTAAATGTTTTTGTAAAGTTTTTTACGTATTTCTTTCCTAATTTATGTTTCATTGTCATATCCCAGTCTCCACATCTTTCGATCTTCTCAAGCTCAAGAAGATCTCGTTTCTACATCACCTTTCCTATTTCCTATTCACCTGTTTTTCTTGATCTGCCACGTTTGTTGTTCCATTTTAAAATTTTCTTAGTTCATCAACTTTCCATCATCCTTTGGATACGGCCACGCGATTCGGAAGTACTTCGTCTAATCCAAAGTTTTGTCAAACCTCGGCGAGTGTTGCAATGGCTGACCATACACATTTGCAATCACGGTCACTACTAGCTACTAAGTAATGTCCGACTGCCCTTCTCTCCGGAAGCTAAAGGCCGGGCGCCCGCTCCCCGCGCGCCGTGTCCTTCGCCGCCCCGCGCTGGTCGCCCACGCTTTCCCCGCAACCATCCCCACCCGACCGCCCTTTCGGCAGACCTCCGCCCGCACGCCCGTTCGCCCGCCCGCCCGTTCGCCCGCCCACCCGTTCGCCCGCCCGCCCGTTCGCCCGCCCGCCCGTTCGCCCGCCCGCCCGTTCGCCCGCTCGCCCGTTTGCCCGTCCGCCCGTCCGCCCGTCCACCCGTCCGCCCGTTCCCCGGCCGTTCACCAGCCCATTGCCTGCCCGTTCGCCCGCCCGTTTTCCCGCCCGTTCACCCACCTGTTCGCTCGCCCGTTCTCCCGACCGACCGTTCGCCCGCCCGCCCGTTCGTCCGCGTTTGCCCGTCAGCCCGTTCGCCCGCCCATTCACCCGCCAGCCCGTTCACCCGTCAGCCCGTTCGCCCCCACGCCCGTTCGCTCCCACGCCCGCCCGCTCGCCCATCCGCCTGCCCGCCCATACACCCGCCTGCCCGCCCGCCCGTCCGCCCGCACGCTCGCCCGCCCATACGCCCGCCCGCCTACCCGCTCGCCCGCCTATTCGCCCGCCCGCCGGGCGCCCGCTCTCACATAGCAGCGCAAGAAAGCGGTCGGGGCGCCGCGCGCCCTCCAACGGCCGCCGTGAGATTTACGGCACCGTCCACCCCCGCCGCAGCATAAACACACGGCCCCTGTAAACAAGCCCTCGCCGCCCCTCTTGGCCGCTGACCAGCGCTGCGCCGCGCCCTGGCGGGGGAGGGGCGGGCTCCTTGGCCCTTTGCGGTGAGTTACTCCCCGCGAGGACGGACGAGGCGGAGGCCAGGCCAAGCCACGCGATGGGGACACGGGAATGGGGGGGATCAAAATCTGCTCAATCCAAAGATCTCCTACGAGGAGCTTGTTTTCAAAGTCACGTAGGATCTCTCCCTTTCTGTTTGTTTCTGATTTATATTTTCTGAGAATGATTCTCCATCTTGCTGCCAAAATTGCGTTTCTCGGAATATTCGGATACGTTCAATCCGGTCTTGAATGTGAATAATTGTCCTTCCTGAAAATTCATGATTCCTAGAAATACGTCACTTCGGAAATAAGCTCTTCAATAAGCCCACAGAGTTCATGGAACCGAGAAGTAACTTGGATGTTGTGGCAGGATTTGGTTGGCGAGAACAAAGGTTTTTGAATAGCGTATCAATTTTAAAACAGGTTTAACCTTTATTGAGGAGCTGAGTAGTTTATATTATGTGTTCCAAGCTCAAAAATGAGTAGCACAAAGTATATAAAACATTGGGACGACATGAATTAATATGCTTCCTGGCATATTGTGAATAATGTCAAGACTACGTAGTTACTTGAAAATTCTCACGAATTCCCACTTGAAAATATTGTACGCATCTCGTACAATGTGGTAAATCGACATTCACCTAAATTATTGCTTGACACATTTTCTCATTAGTAGGCACTCCTCTTAGTCACTTATAATTTTCATTAGATCCACAATTTTTTTTAAATACCACTGTAATGTAACATCCCTTTGATATTTCTAAAACAACAAACACTGCATACTGTTGTCAGTTGTTCAGATCGGTTCTCTTCCGTGATTTTTTCCGTTCAGTTCCAGGCGAATGCGGAAGTAGTCACTTACCAATCGTACGCACACATTCCACCCTCTTCATTGTCGTCTTCACTTACTTTACATTCACACTTCCGTCCTCACTACACTACTACATATGTCGGGGGCTTAGAGCTTGTCCCGCCCGGACTGGCGTCCAGCTTGTAGCTAAGAAGTTACTTGGACGAGCAGGAAAACCCCGCATCTGGCGTGTAGATGGTCGCCGAATATCAGTTTCAGTGGCGGAGGAACCTACCTTCTCGAGGGATATAACTTACACTACACTTAAGGAACTAATATCTTCAATAGTTGTCGCGACCGAAAAAACTAAAAAAATCAAAAAGTCTTGTCCAAATGAAACACTCCCTAAATCCACACAAGCAAATTTTACAGAAGTGAAGGAAAATCATTCAACTAATTACTTATTTATCCAACAACCTATTAAAAATGTGGAGATTCATCACTCGTTTATTCCTTAAATACTTCACAATTTAAATATTGCACTCAAATAGTTATAAAAAATGGATTGGATTACATTTCTATAAAAAAATTTCCAAAAGTTTAGTTAGTGGGGTTTTACTCTCCTTGCTTCAGGTGGTGAGATTGATTGATTGATTCGTGTTTCCGGGAGCGTCAACAGCTAAAGTGATTACTCCCATAAGTGTAGTTCATACTTTACGTCCGACCTACATGCCGAATTCCGTGGTTTCCCCCGACCAGTTATCTCCCGCCAGCGGGGTACCGCCCCAACCGGGACAAGCTCTAGGCTCCCAACTGGTCTACCGGTATATCTGCTAGTGCACAGAAGTGTAAGCGTGAGCAAATAAGAGGTGAGGATAGAACAACGAAGACGAAAGAAGAAAGCGCGCAGTCCGTGGCCCGTTTTTTAGAGTACTGTACCGGCATTCACCTGGTGTTGATCGGAGAAACCACGGAAAACTACCTATCAGTGCAGCCGGCAGCTAGAATTCTACTCCAGACAGAGACTAAATACGACCTATCTAGACCTAGGTAAAGTTAGCATCGCAAAGTTTTCAAAAATTATTGAAATTAGGCCCAACGACATCAGAAAAGCAACAAAAAAGCGACAAATTCATATGTGGTTATTTTTTATTTATCACTGTAATTTGTTGGTTTTCTTAAGTTTTCAATGCTAACTTAACATCAAGTAAGCCGAATCTTTAATAGCAGGGTCAAATGAAGAGTGATCATTTTTGCGTAACAAATTAGCAACAAAAAAGCGACAAATTTTAATCCTAATTTCAATAATATTTGAAAACTTTGCGATGCTAACTTTTCGGAGGTCCTATCTAGCAAGCGTCGAAAATCCTGCCTCCGTCGGGACTCGAATAGTAGGTCCTCCCGAACAGAAGCACTGCGTGTGGCGTCATGGAGAAAAACACACAGACATTTACAAGTATGTACAAGTTTATTTAAACGTATGTACAATAACTAAATTCTGCTCCGAAACTACACACTTTCGAGTATTTCCCTGTGGATACCCCACATAGCTAGGGAGGCCCCGCCTCCACTGACGCTTCTCCCGCGCCACTACCGTGACCTCGTCACCCGTGCAAGAGGCACGACACGCTCCAGCCTGGGCGTAAAGTTTTGCGCATCGCGCGAGGTTTCCAAAACCAAAACCCCCGTGTGAGCTCGTCGGCTCGATTTTATACCTAGAGTGTAGCCGTCACGTGACCATCCTTGGTGTAGGAGGGAGGCTCGCGTCTACCACGTAACCTTCCAGGTCAACCTGGCGTCCACTTGGTCTAAATATATTCCAACGCCGGGGCGCCAAGGCTATTCAGCCCGCAGGTATGCGATACTTCCGCTCCTCCCCCCACCCACGGCCGCCAATGTGACGCTACACGCGTAAGCCGGGCAGTTGGTGAGGATGTACATGGGTCGGGCCCACTGTGCACTCAGCTTCCGCTCGCCGCTGAGCTTCTTGGCGAGGCGAGGGCGCAGCGGCGCGAGCGGCTTCCGGGGAGCGCGGATTTGGGAGGAAATGGCGCGTGGCGCGGGCGAGGGCGCGGGCGCGGGCGGAGGCGCGCTTGTATAGGATCGCGGTGCTCAACGGCCGTCCAATTGCTTCCCTGCTACCCTCCACCTCGGAATGGTAAGTTGCAATCCGCTACACCGGAACTTCAGAATCAATATGCTCCCCGTTGGATTACTTCCCCCGCAGGGGGAACCGACGTTCTGAGGTTCCTGGTGGAGACTGGGAGCTTCCACCCTAACCCAGGATTCTTGGCGGTACTCACGTCGTTAGCAGCAAAGTGGGTGCAGCAAAGAGTGTTAAGCTTCTTGTTACTTGGGCTTACCCGGCAACCCATCAGTTGGATCACTACCCGTCGACCTTGAAGCAGGATTGGGGGCAGGACACATTTGTCCGGGACACTCATTAAGAATTTCGATAGATTCCGCGAAATCTCCCTTCAAGTTGCTATGGATTGCCAGCGGAACTCACGTTGTAAACGTTAGTTTTCCGCGTGGCCTCCGGTTGGGCACTTGGCTACGTTGTGACAGTGCCTGATACTTATGGGAACTAAGAAGGGATTTCCCGACGTATTGTGAGTGGCGCCTAATTCGACTCCGGGGGTAGCCGGACTCCTAGTAGCCCGCTCTGGCTGGTTGGTCCTACCCAGGCTTAAATGACGAGGCGCCCCTCTGGGGTGCTGCATTACGGTGTTTCCGGATGCCAGTCCAAAGGTGTACTTGTACACCTCCGGGGGGAGGGCAGGGGGAGTAAAAAGGACGCCCAGGCGCCCACCTTTGGGAAGTAAAATGTTGATGATTACTTGAAGTTGTTCATTAAGTCTAGAAAATTATTTTTATAGTTTCCCCTAATAGAAGGAAAGAAAAGAAAATAATAAATCAAGAATAAAACTGTCAATCAGCATCTGTAAGTCCATTCAAAAATACACTCCACAAGTGCAACGAAAATACACTTCACGAAAACAGTATTACAAAATGAGATTTCGAGTTGCACACACATTTTCGACTATTACTGTCAGTTCAAGATGTAAGCTCCCCCTCACAGAAGGTCAGACTGGGCGGTGAATGCCAGCAGACAGAAATCTCTTCTGTTGGTTCTTACAGGTTTTTTAGTATTAAAAAAGTAAAAAAAGAACCTGAAAATGGGAATGGAACGTGGTTGAAGTCTGTGAAGAATGTGTCTTATGTATTGACATATGTCTTGTGTCTTATGTATTGACATTTGCCTATATGTAATAAATAAATTGAAACTTTTTCCACTTGAAAAAGGGACCTATTAATTCGTGAAAAAAGTATTACTGTCTATACTGAAGACATTGTAACAGTTATCCATTGATTCCATCGTGAAAAATACTATTGACTAAAAGAGTACTCAAATCGATAAATCCAATTCCGAGCAGCTGATGTGCTCGGCGAATGTTAGCTTTTATTCATGGGTTGAAAAGATTGAGACACGGAGGCTAGAGCGAACACCGAATGTTCGTCGCACGGTAAATACAAAAGCAACACACCCACACTACTCGAGATTCGGCGAGCAATCGCTCGCCATGACTCAAATACCGAATACGTGGAGCAGCCTTGATAATGTATAGTACAACTCTGGTTTCCGGAAGCGATGGAAAGTATTGCACCGACAGATGGCAATCAACAGCCAGTACTATAAAGCAGTTACCCTAAAGCCTGTTTTACACGATCATTTTTTTCATAATTTCTCGTCGGTACAGACAAGTTACTGAGCAGACTGGATGTAATTTGTACGAAAAAATGATGCATGCTTCATTTTTCCGTACAGATTTCATCCAGTTTGACTACGGCGCCCCTAGTGTCACTTTATGGAACTTTATTGGATTGCGACGGTTCTCCGGCAGGGAGTATATATATATCTGGTGCGTAGCGTGGGCACGTGTTGTTTAATTTTGAGTGTTGTTTGTGATATTGAGTCTTTGCGAAGCGATTTGTGGTTCAGTGAACCCTCTCGCAAATAAAACCACAATACCTCACACATCTTTCTACTCCTTACTCTGCGAATTCGTAACTATCTGATCATTCTTCTCGCTAATTTAATTTGTTTCCGTAAATGCTATGTTCAACTGTTAAACTTCCAGCGCTTTTTGCGACCTTTGGAAGAAGTATTTTCATCACGATTACGTACAGACCAGAAATGACCGTGTAAAACGCTGGAATCACGTTCATCCAGTTTCGGTACGCATCTGAACCGAACGTCCTTTTTCCATTCAGTTTCTGAACAGAAAAATGATGAAAAAAGAATGAAAAAATGACCGTGTAAAACAGGCTCAAGAAGGAACCATTTTGACAGGTCGGGAAACAAATGAACGTCATGCAAGGCTAAGAGATAGCGATGAAGCCATTTAGAAATGAACTAATTGCAAATGAACGCACAGAAAAAATGAGTTCATGAACACAACCTCCGCAGTTATACTGCCAGCAGTGGCCAAGTAGTAGCCGTCAAAGTACTTTCTTACAGTAATCTCTCTCTACATATGTACAAAGAATCGCTGCAGTACTAGGGATGGCAAAAATATCGATGTTTTTAAAACATGGATATTTTGCATTCGATGTTTTCTTCACATCGATATTTTGTTGCCAAAACATCGATGGTTTTTAATTCTTTTTCAATTTTTTTAATAAACGGGCTTAAGCACGTTGTAGAGTAGCAGCAATCCACAGCAATATCGTTGTTTTGCGTCATCCTCTTCATCAAGCTGCATATTTCGCCTGTGCAATCTAAAGAAGTTTGGGAGCTGTTCATGTTATGAATGTATGTTATCGCCAGGCGTGCCATTGCCTGACTCGACAGTGAAACACGAAATCGATAGCAAAACAGAATGTTCTTGATAGTTAATTTCTTTACAATCGATAATAATTTTTACCTACATGTACCTACTACTAACATGCTGGTAACCAAACAATTAAACATATCCCATTTACGTACTGTAATTCAATATGGAAAGGAAAATTGTAAGCTTATTAGTCTATAATTATCAGTTACCAGTATTTCCGACCGAACGCCTCAATTGTAATTATGTAAATGTAAATATTTAAGTGGTTAGGCGGAACAGCAGGCCTTACGGCCTGAGCCTCGACAGTAATAAAGACATTATTATTATTATTATTATTATTATTATTATTATTATTATTATTATTATTATTATTATAATTAAAACATCGATGTTTTCTCGTCGACGTGTGCATCGACATCGAAAACCCTTTAGCGATGTATCGACACATCGATGTATCGACGCATCAATGTATCGACACATCGATGTTTCGACACATCGATGTATTGACACAGCGATGTATCGATACATCGATGTATCGATGTTTTGGTAAAATTTACCGTCACTACGCAAGTCGCACCGAGCGGCACCTTCTCCTAGGCCGCGGCGCGGCGTGGGCCGCCCCGAGCGAGCCACGATGACAAGGTGATTCCACGGGCGTGGGCGGCCGAGGTGTGCGGTCTCCGATGAAGACCTCTGGCGTCGCGACGCGGTGGTCCTCGCGCCGCCGCCGCCTGATGGCGCCCTTGTGGCTGCGACGGAGACGGACGGCCAGCATTCGTCAGCGCCAGCGCTAACGACCGCGCGCCACGCCGCGCCACACCACGCCACGCCACGCCACACCTCCGCCCCTCTCGGTCACGCTGAACAGTGGGCTGGAAGGACAGCGAACGGGTTTTCCCTCCACAACGAAAATTTACAATCTGTTCATACTTGAAATAATCAGTAAATACAATATAAAGTTTGTTGATATGAAATGTTTTCAATCACAGTTGAGCAGTACCTAACTTGCTGTAAGTGCCCATATAAAGTAGATACAATATAAAGTTTGTTGATATGAAACCCCATCTTGATCAGGTTTTTCGTTCCCTGATCCATTGAGCAAATGCTGAGATGGCCCCTTGTTTTGCTTCTGGACATAAATGTAACTATTATCTGTGCACGTCTTCTAGAATTCATTGGGAAATATAGTTATTCAAATTATCGTTTCCATGTTGTTGCGGCAGGAAGTATTATTCCTTGACGAAGGCAATCATGGATAAGAGCCCAAAATTTATTGCTTATTTATCCTTGAAAATAGATTTAATTACATGAGAGCCTTTTTTTAAATTTTCAAAATCCATGTAGTATATAACTTAGTGTAGGGATCACAGAATTTTGAAAATGTGCACAGAATTCACTTCTCCCCATAGCACGTCATACAGAGTTTCAACTGTTTTTGACGTAAAATAAATAAATAAATAAATGTTTTCAATCATAGTTGAGCAGTACCTCACTTCCTGTAAGTGTCGATTTCCATAACATTCTTATCAGAACTACAACAAACAGTCAATTAATATTGTGACAACAATGGAACAAAATAAGAAAGCATGTTTTGCATAATTTACCTGCCTCTAGTTCTTTATGTAAAACTTTCAACCGACACTTAATGAAATAAACGATAGCAGATATAGCGAAAAAATATGAATTCGGCTTGTCAATATTTGAAATAATTTGAAGTTGTGACGTTGAAACATGTATGCCGGGTCGATATAATATGTGACCTAAAAACTGTACGATTTAGCCATGTGTCAAATAATTCTGTATCTGTTCAAATACACCCTGTACTATTTAGCCATGTGTCAAATAATTCTGTCTGGCGGGCTGAAAATGTTGCATATTTACTGATAGCATCTTTCATGCCCACTTATGCAGCAAAACCTACATCACCATCGTCTGAACTTCTCCTGCGACTTTGAAATTTTCGAAAATTTTGAGAAGTCAACAAAAAGGGACCTTTAATTTTATAAGCGTAATTTGCACTATTCAAGAAAAAAATTGGAGCCACATTGTTGATAAAAAAAGCTTGAAAAAGAATCACATTAAATCATATTTTTGCTACATTTTGCGTATTCATCAAATGTCTAACAAGATTTCCCTCGCTTTTTTCACGTCTGCGTTATCTGAATGGACATATGTAGAGTTCTAATTCTTATGTCAGTACATATTGTCTGTCTTTCTACGTTCAGTTCTCAAAATTGTGATTTTGGCAAACCTAGCAAAATAACAAAATTTTTCGTTATATTTTTGCATATTTTGGCGTTGTATTTTCGACATATATATTAATCTTGGCTCGCAACTAATCCCTTTTCACTTTTTTCACCTGAGAAAGCACAGCTCGACTGCATTCCTTTTCGTTCACCCAGTGTTCGGTAACAGTAAAGTTAGGTTTCCATTCAAAAGTTGCACAAACAGATGTTCTCGAGCAAAACCAGAGAAAACCTCGAACTCAAGTGAGCAAGGTAGAATCTTTGGAATTGTGTCTGGTAAGTCAGCGGGGTAAGAAAATGCTCTTGATAGGAGGTATCAAGTTTTGTTTCGACAGACTTTTAAGTGTGGTTTTCAACTTTGGCCGTGCTCTAAAACTACGTGCAAATGTTTCTTGAAAACAGAGAACTGTATAAATTATAATCAATCAAATAAGACTAAACAGACCACGGTAAACACACTTAATCCTTACACTGAAGAGCAGAACGGAACGGGATGCAGTCGGGCGTTTTTGGGGAGGTAGGTAAACAATTTTGGAAAAGTTCATCGCGGGACTCGGTTGCCATATGCCAGTCCGTTGGGGCATAATCTCATTCACAATAGAAAGTTTAACGTAACCGTATCGTCGCGGCTAAACATAGAAATGAGTTATTAAACAAGACTATTCACAACGTCTTGACGTAACCGTTGATGTAAATCCGTGAACTTCAGAGTTCACAAGCACCAAGCATTTACGTGCAAGTTTATGTCGGAATTCCACCGAAAATCTATCAGAAAGTAAAGTAAGTTCTTTTTAAGTAACTTTTTTAATCAGAGTTTAATGAATTTAAATCAGGGAGTAAAGAGAGTATTTTTTAAGCAGTTTCCTAATATTGCAGCAGAAGCTTGCAACAGGACAAGTTGTACGTCACATCTTTAGTTATCTCCATGGTAAAATCTGCATGTGGCATTTAAAATATCCGCGACAAGCTTAATTTAAAGCTCACTAATACAACAGCTACTCGCATATGTGGAAGGCGGTTAAATCGGTAGAAAATTCGAAGAAAAGGCTAGAAAATAATCGATTAAGCTTCAATTCACTGAATTCTGACTGGTTCAATCGAAACATGTTCGTCCTTGTGATCATTTTTAGGTGTGAATTTTATTGCTAAGAGTGCAGCATTGCGTTGCGGTTAAGGTCGCATTGGGACTGAGGCCTTATTCTCGTCGTGCCTGGGTCCGGTCGCGTTTCGCGGTTGGCGTCGGGGCTCGACCCGCGACCGCCCACGTCTTCTTCTGCAGCCACTCGGGCTCTCTGCCCGCCGCGTCACGTCTCGGCGACTGAGATGCCCCCGGCGGGAGGAGCAGGCGAGGTAGGGCTATTTATCACAAGGCGAATCTACACGTTGCGTTAGGCATTATGCCTCTTTCGTGCAACCGAGAAATCGTAGTTTTAGTTGTTAACAACATCCACAATGATGCCTGTATGGAAAGCTTTCACAATCATAACTATGAAGTTAATTCATTATGCTAAAATATCATTATAAAATACTTAAAGAATTCATACTTTAGAACGTACTGTGTAAGTTATCTATTTATTTATTTATTCTTAATGGAACTTTTAGTAAAATTTTGTTGAACTTTTAGTACATTACCGAATCAATTCCTTTTCCTTTGTTCATCTGAAAACCAGAAGTACGATTTGTGATAGATATTCAACAGATATTTTAAATAGAAAGAAGATTAAAGATAATAAAAAATATTGAAAGTATTTTACTCGTTAGTTTTGTTTTGCAGTATAGTTTTGTATCATGTAGTAAGTACAGTTTTGCAGTATTTTAAATAAAGTTTTTCTTTAATAATTTTTTAGAAATAACTTTCAATTATTTATTCGTGTCATATTTAATGAGATTTTTATCTCCACTTATTTTCAATTAGTTTCAGTAATTATTTTTACAACAATAAAATTTGAATTGCAATACTTATTTTCGAGTTTTTTTTCTAATTAAACTTATTCATGAATAAAACTCGACGGACAGAAAGTATTTTTGTTTGTTAATATTGTTTTAGTTTTCGCTCTCTACAAGAACCATGTATTTTTTTACACGTTACGTACCTTAAATAAATATCTTGCGAACATTCCGAACATTAAAAGTTGATTCAAGTACAAACAGTATTTTAGCTTGAGAAAAAATTCCGTGTGTTTGAACTGTAAGTTAATATATTCTTAAAAATTACCAGCATCGTTTTCGATTTTACTTCATCCAAAATAAACTTGGAGAGAAAAGTATTTATTAACTCATTTCAGGGCGCAAAGTCTTGTATTGCTATGTTACAACTTCAAATAGGAGAAAACGTTTACAAAAATGATTAACTAAAAATAAATTCATGCGTTCTAAACTCTAATGGTTCAAATTAAACAGTATGCGCTCTGACCTGTCTATTTTTACATAAATGTATTTTAGTACCAAGGAAACGTTATTGATTCATACCTCCTCTTTTTCACAATTTATGGGATATTTTTCCATTCACACAACATTCATTCGCTTTCTGCATGACATAACCGTTTGTAATTCGTTTACTCTTCACGCTGGCTTCACTCCGACTTCATTTCTATTTCACACTCACTTTAATGCGACTTCACTCGAATTCGATCTTTCTTCTTCACTCCCAATTCAACCCCATTTCATACCAACTTCAATGCCACTTCGCTTCCAACTCGATCACCCTTCTTTTCTCTGGCTTCACTCCGACTTCAATGCCAGTTCACATCAACTATGTGACTTCGCTCCGAATTCGATTTTCCTTCTTCTCTCCGACTTCAATCCTATTTCATACCTCTTCAAATTCAATGTGACTTCGCACCTATTCCATCTTCCTTCTCCACTCCAGCTTCACTCCGACTTCATTTCCATTTCACACCAACTTGAATGTGACATCGCTCCAAATTGGATTTCCCTTCTTTCCTCAGGCTTCACTACGACTTCAATCCTATTTCATACCAACTTCAATGTGACTTCGCACCTATTCAGTCTTCCTTCTCCACTCCAGCTTCACTCCGACTTCATTTCCATTTCACACCAACTTGAATGTGACATCGCTCCAAATTGGATTACTCTTCTTTCCTCAGGCTTCACTACGACTTCAATCCTATTTCACACCTATTCAGTCTTCCTTCTCCACTCCAGCTTCACTCCGACTTCATTTCCATTTCACTCCAACTTCAATGTGACATCGCTTCGAATTCGATCCTCCTTCTTTCCTCAGGCTTCACTCCGACTTCAATCCTATTTCACACCAATATCAATGCGATTTCTCTGCGAATTCGACCTTCTTTTTCATTCCGAATTCAATCCTATTTCACACCATGCCACACCATGCCCCTTCGCTCCGCATCACCCTTCCTTTCTCGGGCTTCACTTGCCTCCTTGAGCGCGAGGCAGGCGAGGAGCGAGCCCCACCTCGGGCGCGTCGCCTCGCGGTGTCGCATCGTCGGCGGGCGCGCGCTGGAGGCAGCGCCCCGCGCCGCCGCGTAAATCATTTGCACCTGCGCTTTATTGACCGTTGTTAACCGCGCCGACATTTACACCGCGCACACGGGCGGCAGCGCCCTGGGCGGCGGGGGCGGGGCCGGCGGCGGGCGCTCGGGGCGCTGCGACTGCACGCGGCTCTGGTGACAAATGCGAAGCGGCCGGCGTGCGGTTTCGCGGGGCGCGGCGCTCGCCTCGACCCCGCGCGCGGGTCACGGAGAGCCGTAAAACGCCCCGCCCCCTGCCCCGCCCACCGCCCGCGCGCCCCGCGGCACAAAGCGCCGCGCGGACGCCGCGCCCTGGACGTCGCCCGCCGCAGACGCATGCGGAGCGTTCCGGGAAGCAGAACGCCGGGCTGCGTTCCGCGAAGGAATTTCTCTTCGCCGCGTCATCTCTCTCCGCTTTATTTCCTATGGGAAACAATGTCCCTCCCGCGGTCTTGTCGTCTGGCTGGGTTCGATTCCGTTTCCGCGTTTTCTCCTTCTAGATTTCCTTTATTCTTTGTCATTCCTTCTAGTTTAATGTTTCTCTTCGAGTTCTTCCTCGAAGGAATTCGTCTTCACAGCGTCATCTTTCTCCGCTTTATTTCCTTTGGGAAACAATGTCCCTCCCGGGGTCTTGTCGTCTGGCTGGGTTCAATTCCGTCTTCACAGCGTCACAGCTTTCGCGTTTTCTCCTTCCAGATTTCCTTTATTCTTTGTCGTTCCTTCTAGTTTAATGTTTCTCTTCGAGTTCTTCCTCGAAGGAATTCGTCTTCACAGCGTCGTCTGTCCCCGATTCATTATCTTTGGGAAACAATGTCCCTCCCGGTGTCTTGTCGTTTGGCTGAGTTCGATTCCGTTTTCGCGTTTTCTCTTTCTAGACTTCCTTTATTCTATGTCATTCCTTCTAGATTAATGTTTCTCTTGGAGTTCTTCCTCGAAGCAATAGGTCTTCACAGCGTCATCTTTCTCCGATTGATTTCCTTTGGGAAACAATGTCTTTCCCGGGGTCTTGTCGTCTGACTGGGCTCGATTCCGTTTTCACGTTTTCTCTTTCTGGATTCCATTATTTTCTTGTCATTCCTTCGATTGATTCATTGATTGTTAGTGATTCCGGGCGCGTCAACTACTATAGTCATTAGTCTCGTAAGAGTAGTGCAGGGATTTTTTCTCGGGAGATGGCGGTGATCTTCCCCCGCTGGATGGCGAGATCCGGCGCCGACCTACCGTCGACTAGTGGGGTTTCCCCCTAACCAGGACTCTCCCACCAGCGGGGCACCGCTCCAGCTGGGACAAGCTCTAAGCTCCCGACCGGTCTCCCAGAATATGTGGTAGTGTAGTGCATGTTATTGTAAGTGTGCGTAAGGGGTGAGGATAGGACAAGGAAGGTCCTATGACCCGTTTCTTAGTGTACTGCTCCAGCATTCCCTGGTGTTGATTGGAGGAACCACGGAAAACTACCGATCAGAACAGCCGGCGCTAGAATTCTCCTCCAATCAGCGACTGAATGCGACCTAGCTGAAAAGCTAGTGTCGAAAATCCTGCCGCCGTCAGGACTCGAACCTAGGTCAGATGGACTGCTGTGACATCTCATTCCTTCGAGTGTATTATTTCTCTTCGTTTTCTTCCTGTCACGTCTCTTATATGTCACTATGTATTTTTTAAAAGGATGTTCGTGATTTCAGTTCGAGCAAATTCAATGCAAATTGAGCGCAATCGTATATCTGCTATTTACAGTAAAAAATACGTTCGTGATGAGAAAAAAAACATATTTAAAATTATAAATTATGATGTTGATATACTATGAACGTTTAAGATTTCGTACACTTTCGGGATCTTACATAACAAGTCTTATGAAACACAGTCGAATAGTGGTATTACGGTATAGCAATATATCCAGCAACATATCCTCTTGTTATTGTAGAAATATTTTTATTTTTATTTCTTATAGTCTTTCACGGCGTAGTAGTATCAAATTATGAAACAGTAAAACGTGCAAAAATCTCACGCGCAGGTCAGCGATGGGAATATTCCTGCTATCATTAACACTGGTGCCTCCGGCTTCGTTCCAACTAATTCGGCGCTAATGTATGGAGACGGATGTCAGAGGCGGCGACTCCAACGCAGCCGATCCTGCCGCTCGCGCCGCGCCGCGCGATCATCCTCCGCGGCGCGGATCGCCCGGGGCGGGCGCGGGCGCTGGCGTGGGCGGGGGCGGGGGCGCGGGGGTGGCGGGGGGGGGGGGTGGCGGCGGGGGTTTGGGCGGCGCGGGCGCTGGGAGCGGCGACTCCAACGCAGCCGATCATGCCGCTCGCACCGCGCGATCATCGCGCCCGGGACGTCATCCTCCGCGGCGCGGATCGCCCGGGGCGGGCGCGGGGCGGGGGCGGGCGCGAGCCGCGAGTCACGCCCCTGTCGGAGGGCTCGCGACCTCCGAACCGTGACCGCGCTGTCCCGAGGGTGACTCTGCACCTCCGGCCGTCTGCCTCCCCGCCACTTCTAAGGCGCCGCCGCGCCGCCCCCGCCCCCGCCCCCGACGCCACTCACCGACACCTCTGCCCGTCTCCGCCTCCGCACCTGATATCCCCCGCCGCCGTTGCATCACTACCGCCTTCGCGGAGAGAGATCGAACCCGGCCGCAAACCAGCTGCCAAAAGAGAAAAATGAAACGTCCGACACTGGGCAGAAATATATTAATTCGAAGCGATAGGGGTTTAATGCTAATTTTCACAAATATTTTGTCTGGTACTACACTCAATCATTTTTTTAAAACATTCCATGTAGTTCCTTTTGTTATTTTTTTAAAAAAATATTTCGACAAAATTTATTTTTTATCCTACAAGCTTGTATCTACTCATCTGCCACAAACATATTTTGTCATTTATATAATATATTATTTTAAATATATGTATTTTGCAGAATTTAATTTTTAACTAAATCTCTCGTATGAATCAATCGCTTTTATTCATTGTAATTTAATTGATGAATTACATAGAAATCGTACTGCTAATCCACCTTTCAATGTTCTATCTGAGAAGCAGCATAAAATAATTCAAATACTAATGGTTTATCATTATTTCTGTGAGGGTGGCAAACCGAAAATTGTATGGTGTCCCAAAACCAAATATGAAAGGGCTCTCAAACGTTGATAACCATAACATTCGTGTAGTAGAAACGAACTAGTTGACTCGGCAGATATGATTGGGGGAGGTGATAGCCGAATTTAGGAACCAAACAAGACAGTTATTTGTGACATCGGCCTGTGTCATTCAGTACCTTTCCTAATACGGAATTCCTCTTTTAATCTGGAAATTCCTTTCTTGTAATTCTGTAATCTCTTTTCGAATTATTTTAAAAATTCATGTAAATAAATAATAACTTTGCTTAGAATAGTAGTCATACGCCATCTTTAGCTATTACTCATTTATTTCAAGTGTTCTAAACGGATAATCAACTGATAAATTTCTTAATGGATTCCGGCTATTAACACTTTGGCTGTCATATGTATCAAACTGTTATACAGGGCATCTTCTCTACCTGGCCACGTGTATAAATTGACACACAACTTTGGGGTTGCGTGCATATAATTGATACATAATTCTTTTTGGAACTTATGGATGATTTATGTTTCCTTGGCATCCTGGATCATAGTCCATGTTTAGTTTCAGAATTCTTTCACAGATAGCCCGCCATTTGTGTTTTATATGTATGTCTAGGTGTACAATATATATACACATGACATATAACACTGAAAATATCACAAATTAAACTCACTGGCCGTTTTTACAATAGTTGAGGAATTCTTTCAAAAATACAATAGTTTGTATTTGAAAAACTTTATTTTTGGCATATATTTTAAAGATGCTTTTAAATATATAAAGTATGTGAATTTAACTAAAGAAATACTTGAAATACTTCAAATAGAGAAGAAGATAGTTTAGAGGAAGCAAAATTTCTTTTTGTTTCCTTCCGCTAGTAAATGCACCTCATTGAGACAAAAATAAAAAAATCCTTTCAGCTGTTGAATTTGGTTTCTTATCATTTTGAAGTATAAATCTAAATCATTAAAAATGCTGGACAAAAGCTGGCAAATAAAAAAAGTGTTTATTCTTTGTAACACTAGTTTACGTTCATCCACGCCAGTTGAACGACTGTTTTCAAGAAAAAATATACAATACAAAATTATTATATATTTACATGGTTCTTAGTATATGAAGTATTTGAAGTATTTTAAATACGTAAGTATGTAAAACATAAAGTCCTTATGTATTCTGTGTATCTATATAAATAATTATTTATAAAGTATTTTTGCGAAATATTTAAATACTCATTTTTAAGTATTTTGCCAAAACCTGTATATATATGTGTATAATATTTATACACATGGGCTAGAGCAGAGAAAGCTTCAGAAAATTAAACTCACACGCCATGCATGTAATAGTTATACACATCCACAATACAGTTCTTGCCTTCACAAGAAATTGTAAAATTAGGTCTGGCAGTCAAACTGTGCAGGAGCTTCTGGACCCTCCGTTTATGTGCGTTAAGTCGACATAACAGCACAGAATTTCGAAAAATCATACCCGCGCCCTCCCTCGCCCCCTGCGAGCCGATGCTATAGGAGCGCAGTTCTCACACAGGCCGGCGGAGGGCTCCACCTGCATTCCGATGCGAGGAAGTGTTTCGGTCGAGTGACACTTCCAAGGACGGGAAGGCACTCTCAGATGCCTCTCGTATTAATGGGCTGCGAGGGCTTTGACTACGCGGACGTGCAGGCGGGCTCGCCCTTGAGTGGGGTTGATCATCAACTAAACGATCTGAACCTTTTCACGAAGAAAAGTTGTTCTTTATAGGGGGAGAGATATCAAGTGTTCACAAATATTGAAATATTTTCACCGGGAGCGGTAGCTCAGTGCATCAACTGATGTCACTGCAGCGCCTCTGACCGAGAGGTCCTAGGTTCCCACTCCCCGCGGCGGCAGGATTTTCGACACTAGCTTTTCAGCTAGGTCGAATTCAGTCGCTGTCTGGAGGAGAATTCTAGTGGCCGGCTGCTCTGATCGGTAGTTTTCCGTGATTTCACCGATCAACGCCAGTCGAATGCCGGAGCAGTACCATACCAAACGGGCCACGGACCGCACGCGATCTTTTCTTCCTCTTCCTTGTCCTATACTTTCCCCTTACACACACACTTACACTAACATGCACTACACTACCACATATTCCATGAGACCGGTCGGGAGCTTAGAGCTTGTCTCGGCTGGGGTGGTGCCCCGCTGGTGGGAGAGTCCTGGTTAGGTGGAAACCCCGCTAGGCGACTGTAGGTCGGCGCCGGATCTCGGCATCCAGCGGGGGAAGATCACCGCCATTTCCCCGGGAAAACATTCACTACACTTGCGTGACTAATGACCAAAGCAGTTGACGCGCCCGGAAACACGAAAAATCAATCAATTTAAATATTTTCGTGGAGAATTTTTCGAACTTCCTTACCTCGTCGTCTTCGTCGCCACACATCGTCGATTTTTAAAAAATACATGAAATCATAATTTCATTACTAATCTCAACAGTAGAGTCTAGTAAATTCTACGTTTTGTTGCAGTAAAAGTACTGCTAAACTGCTGCTGAACTACCATCGTTTGACGCTTTCACACTTAATAGCGTTTATTAAGAAAACGTTTCTTAAAAATTTCTTTATATTTCTATTAATCTTTCATCGAAAAGCGAGCATTTCTACTCAGATAATTGTATCTTATTGTGATTAAAAATTATCTCTGAGTATAAATATTTTCAACAATATTTCACCGTGAACAAATCCTGTCCACTAATATTTGTCAGTGAAACAGGATATTTCTGGTATTTCTCCATTTTCCAAAATAATATTTTGAAAATTTCACAAACTGAATACACGAACAGAGTTGCGTAACAAGCGTATTCTTTAACACACATCAGGTTGCATAATTGGTTGTTCCCCCACATCTACACGAAATTTTCTTTAATTATTTTTAGAGGCGTCAGACCGTTCATGAAAATTTCTTTATATTTCTATGAATTTTTCATCAAAAAGCGAGCATTTCTACACAAATCATTATATCTTATTGTGATTAAAAATTATCTCTGAAGATAAACATTTTCAATCTTTCACCGTGAACAAACTCTGCCCACTAATTCGTCAGTAAAAGATATTTCTTCTATTCCCCCCTTTTCCCAAAAAATATTCCCAAATTTTACAAACTGAATATTCGAACAAAGAGTTGCGTAACAAACGTATTCTTCAACACACGTCACGTTGAATAGTTGGCGCGTCCTCCACGTCCACACGGGATTTTCTATGATTGTTTTTAGACGCTTCGGGCCGTGAGCGGCAGCACCGCCGCCCCAAATCAAGTTATGTCGGTGAACGCTCCCTCGGGAGCACACAATGACGCGGGCGCCGCGCAGGTACTTTAATATTCGCGGGAGCGGAATGTGTTTCACAATGGTGCAGCGGCTGCGGATGGGCAATAAAATTAAAATTAGGGGCTGCGCACGGCGGCTGTGTGCCCGGTTTGCACGCGCGCCCCCGCATTGTTCTCGTTTCAAAAACAAATTGTTTGCGTTCTTTAATTGGAGAATCACTTGCTTATTGTGCTCGATATCTAATTACAGTAGATACTGATGTAATTATATGAACAAAGGTTAAGTTAATTAGGCAGTGAATGCAGCGTTCACCAATATAACTGTTTGCTGCCTGTATGAAGTCAATCACTGCCATTCAGTGTGTCATGTCCGACTACATTTTGCATTGCATGCAGTTATTAGAGTATTAATTACAGGGGCGTCTTAAAGGGAACTAGCGATTTGATATGCTTGTTGTTCGGTCACCTTTGGGCGCAGAAGTCAAACATCCCAAGGTAGCTGAAGGTCGTGTCTATGTTGTTTTCTTGGGCCTTCACTTTTACTGACGTATTGAAATTAAATACTTTTCCACCGACTGCTATTCTACTGTCCATCACAATTTTTAATGTGAATTTAATGCGTGTGATGTTACAATAATAGAATGAATATATACGTACTAGTAGAATCAAAGTAAATATTAATGATAAAAATCTTCTGATGTTCATTTCTCTTTTATGCTGAGGTACCGCGACTGGTTACAATTTGAAACTTGATGATGCCCTCTACCAGACATCGAAGTTATGAGAAAATTATTATAAAACAAAAAAAAGTTCATTTAATTTCTAAATTTTTCATTTGGATTTAAATTTTCATTTCAGAAACTCCAACTCCCACACTTTTTCAATACGTTACTTTTCAAGTCGAATAATGTGACAAAATATTCAAGTAAAAAA
>BLKR01016601.1:0-23819 GCA_011170035.1 Teleogryllus occipitalis | reverse complement strand
ATATATATATGTATTATGTCATCTATCTGATGCTACAGAATGAGTAGTAGTCCGTCACTACTCTACGTCTCATTTTCTTTCTAGAGTTTGTTATTTTTCTTTCTTTTTTTTCTTTCGACGTCTCGCAACGCACTGTCTAATATTTTGCAAACCCGTCTGCAGTAAGCCCACCACTCCTCGTTTTGCTGCCTGCCTTGTTAATGGCTTTCATTTCGGAGGCTTTTCTCGTCGATTGCGGCCAGTCTTCCTTTTCTTCTCTTTCCTCGGCGAGGAGGCGCCGCCGCCTTGCCGTTTCGCGTCGCGCCGCGGCCGTTCCTTAAAAGGGCTTCTGTCAGACGCTGAGTTATCGCTGATCGGGCACGTCCCCGGCGCGCACCCGACTAGCACACCTTTCGTCGAACAACGACCAGCTACCGAAGGCATTCTTTTCGTTTTGGGTGTAGGGAAGGGTTCCGCGCTGCTGTAGATCAGAGAGAGAGAGCGCGCGCGCGTGTGTGTGGAACAGGTCGAATGAGTTGTTTACACCGTGAAGTTGTCTGCTGACTTGTGATTGTATACCTTTCGAGAGAAAAGTTTCATTTCTTGTCAGTCCAAGAGGAATTTGTGGAAAACATGGGATGTTTATTGGCATACTTGAAAAATGACATATATTATGACTTTCATTCGTTTCTTCGATTTTCCACAGAACCAAGTGCTTCGATTTAATTCTCATAATTCACCCATTCATAGAGGATATTCCGCAGTTTTGAAAACTTTATCATAGGTAATACCACGAATGCTTTGGAAATTGTCGATAAATTCCTTACTCGGGAAGCAAGAGGGAGATTTATCTAAGAAATTGCAAAGCAGAAGTGGTATTGAATAGGACTATTCCACGAATGATATTATGTCCACGAGAGTTTCAAAATACGCCAAATGTTGAAAATAACTGAAAACTGTTTTAAAATCAAAGAGGTTATGTTATAGTACACATGCGGTTTGTTGGTCATCAACATAGCGATCGATGTATATCGCCTCATAAGATAGATGAATCACAGATTATGATTGGGAAGGGAGAAGCGGTAAGAAAAATAGGATAGAAAAAGCGAGAAACGTTTTGAGATATATCGCCCTGATTGGGGCATTTTGTAGGTATAGTTAAACACTATGAGTTTTAATTTCTCGAGTGGAATAGTTATTGAAAACCTGCTGGAATATCTCAAGAAATAAAAAAGGTACTTGGTGAAGTCCGGCACATTCCCTAGTTCGACTAGTACCATTTCGTCGAACAACGTCCAGGAACCGAAGGCTTTCTTTTGTTTTTGTTGTAGAGAAGGGTTCCGCGCTGTAGATCGGAGAGCGCACGTGTCTGTGGAACAGGTCGAATGAGTTGTTTACACCGTGAAGTTGTCTGCCGACTTGTGATTGTATACCTTTCGGGAGAAACGTTTTATTTCTTGCCATTCCAAGACGAATTTGTGGAAAGTGTGGGATGTTTACTGACGTACTCGAAAAATGACAGATGTTTACGAAATACATTCCTTTCTTCGATCTTTCATACAATCATTTGTATCATTTTAATTCTTATAATTCACTAATAATGACAGATTTTACGACATTCATTCCTTTTTTCCATCTTCAATGGAACCATTTACTTCAATTCAATTCTCATAATTCACACATTCATAGATGTTTAACCGTAGTTTTTGTAACTTTATCATTGAAAACGTACAGGAATATCTCAAGAAATAGAAACGATACTTGGTGAATTCCGGCACATTCCCAGTTCGACTAGCACACCTTTCGTCGAAAAATTACCAGCTACCGAAAATGTTCTTATCGTTTTTGGCGTATTGAAGAGTTCCGCGCTCTAGACTTGTGATTGAACGCCTTTTGAGAGAAGATAGATTTCTTGTCATTTCAAGAAGAATTTCTGGGAAACGTGGGATTCGTGGTGACATTTTCGAAAATTGGCAGGTTCTTTGAAATTCATTTTTTCTTCTATCTTCCATAGAACCATTTGCAAATTTTAATTCTCATAATTCATCCATTCATCGATCGTAATATTGTCATTAGTTGATAGTTTCGTGTTTCCGCATGCGTCAACTCATATAGCCATTAGTCCCGTAAGTGTAGATCATATTTTATCACCAGAAGTGGCGGTGTCCTCTCGCTGGATCGCGCGATCCTGTACCGACCTATACGTCGGTTTGCGAGAGGTTCCTCATCAAGGTACCTCATCTTCAAGATAAGCTCTTGCCTCCCGAAATGTGTGGTAGAGTAGTGCATGTAAGTGATAAGTATGGGGTGAGGATAGGAGAAGGAGAAGGAATGACCTTGCGCCACCCATCGCCCGTTTGTGAGGGTACTGCTCCATCATTCGCCTGGTATTGATCGAAGATACCTGAGAAAGTGTGTTTGTTCTTTCAAAATAATTTGAATACGTTTTCCTAACCTTCGTATTTGCTTTTACTTTGTATGTTTCATACTTCTTGGTACTCATTTTCCTGTCCACAACTGCTTGGGACTGACAAATTGAATTTATTTTTATTGCTACATTTAATTTGTCTTCTACATTCATTTACGAATGACATTTCTACAAAGTTCAGTATCGTGTTGCCTTGGCCAGAAAATTGTTGAAAACTTTCATTGTCAGAAATTTCTAAAAATTTACATGAAATATTAGCATTGAAAGTACTGCAGTAACAAAAGTTACTATCTTATATTCTCATGCATGTAGTGTTTAATTGGTACAAAAATATAACGTTTGTCCAACTGTAATTTAGAGACCGAGACTTAAATAACAAATTACTAAAATAATATACTAAATGACAAATAATTAATATGTTTAATAAATTTACTTAATGCATCTCTTCAGCAGTACTAAATAATGTATTAAGCTGACGTGAAATAGATAGAAAAATTCTTGAATAAAAAGTAGGGTACTCATTTGGATTGTCCTTTTCTGCGACGTCGTTCTAGAAGACGTCATGGTACGCAATTTCCTCTCGCCATAAATTGTAGTGTTCTCGGGCATTACTCAAGGAAGTGTTCGAAATCCTCTTCTGTTCTTAGCTTGTAAGGTCGTTTCTCTTACTATGAACGTAACGATAAAACAACGCCCACATCTGTCATTTATACAGCTGAAAACAAACTGCTCGAAACAACCAGATTTTGCAAAGTGCTCTGGAGAAAATTCAGAAATGAGACTGCGAAATATACCGTTTAGAATGTAGTGCTCGAGGCAAGATATTCGAAAGTAGTATAGACAAAATTCTGAAATAAATAGAAGAAAGCGAAATTCAAACACCTGTAGATAAAAGTGTTAACCGAGCGTGGGTCGAGGGATGAACACTGAACTCCATTCCCAATTACTCCACTCCAGTGCTTCTAGTCGGGTGGTCCTAGGGTTCGTGTCCCGACGGTGTTAGGATTTTCCACACTAGCTTGTCAGGTAGATCGAAGTCAGACTTTTGGAGGATATTTAGTAGAATTATCCTACAAACGTAGACCTCAAGTCCTTGAATAAAAAATTATGAGTATTTTTTTTGTGACAGCGCTAAACGTGCTGCAGAGGCTGAACTTCACATTCACCAAAGAAAAAGAGCTGATAAATTTTATAAATCATTGCGAGAAGCTACAGAGAATTGGTCTGTGTACTTGTCCTTTTTTCAAACTCTTTACAATACGTAATTTGTAATAAGTTTAGTTAATTGTTGCTGCACAAATATTTATTTCGTTGGAAAAATGATTATTCTAAACAAATATAATATTATTAAATAGTATTATGTAAATTTTATTCCATTTATGATTTTGGTGCCCAGTTGTCTTCAAATTTGATTCTGACTCCGAGGAGAAAGGAAAAATGTCAACAACAATTTATCCCAAATTCTGATCACATAAAATTTATTTAGTAGAAATATATTAAAAAATGTATTGCTATCACAGTGAATTCACAGAGAAAAATGTAACATAATATAAAATGTGTGTTCTTTAATGCTTCCTTCCTCCTGAAAAGTTGACTTGTTCCCTTTCTCCTCAGCTCTATCCAACTGTTTATTCAATTTATCAAAATAACTTCTTCACGGCTCAAATTGGCCAATGATTGATGGAGAAAACTGATGAGTGGGATGTTTTCTAATGCCTTTGACTTGTTTGAAAAATTGGGGATCATTTCTACAGGTTTATTCAAGTAAAAAGTGTAGTAGGAATATTTTTTGCAATAGATATTGCAAAAGCAATTTCAACAATAGGTCCATACTTTCCGTTTAGTTTTCAATGAAAGGATGATACTTCATCTATAAATTGCGACCAACAAAAGATACAAGTGTCTATTATGTAGATCGGGGGGTATCAACGAAAATAGAACTAGAGTTTCAAGCGGCTGTGGATATAATTCGAAGTGAAATGAACGAATTTCTTGTCCGAATATGTAAACAACTATATCTCCAGATTTTCGTAATACTATGTGATTACAAACTGATTCAGCTGGTCACGTTCGAAACCAAAAAGAAAAATAAACCATATAATTAAACTTGAAGGTTTGTGCGCAGGCCATGGTGAGCCGAGCGGGAGGGATTGTAAAAAAAGTGACTTGAATGAAGCGCGCAAATTTCGAAAAAATAATATTACTTTTTAAATAACACTAATACGTCATATAGTTTTTCAATCGCACATTTCTTAAATTGTGAATATGCAGGCAATTACTAGTATAATCAGCTGCTGTATGAATGACTTTCATGTCGATTCGGTGTTTTTTTCAGATTCCCTCGATTCGTTGAGGTTCGTATTGAGATGACTCGTTGCGTTGCTTCTAAAGACTAAATGTAACGTTTCTCCCTCCGAAACCTCGTGTAGTTTTTCTTGTTTTCCTTCGTTACAAAAATAAATGATAAAGCCAAATTTTTATACCGGGAGAGGTGAAACAGGGCAACTGATGTCACTTTCATGCTTCTGACCGGGAGGTCCTAGTTTCGAGTCCCAACGATGGCAGGATTTTTAACATTAGGTAGATAGCTAGGCCGAGTTTGGAATAATGTCTCTGTCTAGAGGGGAACTCCTGCGGCCGGCTGCTCAGCTTGTAGTTTTCTGTGGTTTCTCCGATCAATACAAGGCGAATGGCGGAGCAGTACCCTAACAAACGGGCCATGGACTGCGCGGGATGTTTCCTTCCCATTCCTTGTCCTATCCCGCCCCTTACTTCCACACACTTACATTTATATGCACTACACTACCACACATGCCGCGAGATCGGCTTAGAGTTCGTCCCGGCTGGCCCGGTGCTCGCTAGTGGGAGATCTGGTTACAGAAAATCCTGCTGGCCGACGTTAGGTCGGCGCCATATCTCACCATCCAGCGAGGGAAGCTCGCCACCATGTCCCGAGCAAAAACATGCCGTACCCTTACGGGACTAATGACCTAAGCAGTTGATCCACTGGGAATCACTAATCAATCAAATGCCAAGTTGTTATGAAAATATTTCTAAAATAATATGTGCAATCTTCCAAAACCATTCTCGTAAATCTTATTTTACAGAAAATAATTTACTAGTCATTTTTACTATATCGCCTTACTACATTAGCGTAGTAAAAAGATAGTATTGTAGTGCTGCGGCAGAAATATGGCGTATTACGGAAATACTCCGGCGATCGTAATGAAAATGTAGATAAATTTTGGTGCTGTTTGTACCTAGTAAATTACTTCCTCTAATACACTTTAAATCTCTTAAGGACTGGTTCACCTAAAGAGTTAAGCAGAACCACCTGTGTGTTCTAGCAGGAGGTCCCTGCCTTTTTAGGGATTCAATGGGCTTAGCAGCATCATCGTCAATACAGTTTAAATTACTTTCCGGTTTCGGCTAGGTTTAGTTCCGGTTTATGATTGCAATACGTTTTATTTTGTGTTTCGTTTTGTTTCGATTTTGGAATAGATTTCTATGGTTGTCCTATATTTTTATTAAATAATTTCTAAATTAACGTTAATAATATAGTACATTGATATGCAGATGGTATTAATCTTTTTAACGTCTACGGCAAATTAATTCATTAATTTAAAATGAAAAAATATTAGTTCTCTGCGAAACATAGATATCTGTTTTTCTCGAAATTAGAGATGGAAAAGAAAATCAATCTAGAAGATTCGAATATTACTGATAGACACGCTGTACTTGTTGCAATTTTGGCGAATTCCCACTGACATCATGCAGGTGTTTTGGAAACTTTAAACAATATTTCGGTGAGACCATATGATGCAGTAGCCAATGACCTATTTACAGCCCCCTTCCTAAAATCAAAACCACGTAAATTCATTGCCAAATCAACACTGTAAATGTAGATTGAAAATCCGTATATATTGCTAATATGTTGTGAATGTTTTGCAGTTGGTTTGAAATTTTTTAATGTAATTTTTATTCCGTGCACACTTTTCTTTAATAAATATAAAATGGCTGCGATTTATCCTGCTGTATCATCTGCAATTCATTAATTTATTCTTTCGTTCGCTCGATCGTTTCTTCATTCATTTATTCATTAATTCCAAACTCATATTAAAGATGTACTGTCGTTGCAATGGATTTTGTGGCCAGAAAGGACTTCTTTGTGTTATTGTAAATCCTCTAATATATTTTAGAAAAAAATGAAAAAAACTGTTGTCGCGATTCAATTGTAATGCTTCCCAGCCTTTCTAAGATACGGAATGATTCGTTATAAATCAAATCCATACGAAAAGAATGAAAGGAATTCCTTAATGCAGATTTGCCCATCGTTCTGTAGTCTTGCTTCTCCATCATTCATTAAACTCTCACCGTTCGCGAGCTAGGACTCATGCAAATGCAATTCGACATCAAAAGAATAGGTGTTTTCCTGCTCTTGGAACTGCTTAATTACCCTTTGTTTATGCGACTCGTTAAGGACTTTCGTGCAATCTGCGCGACCTGGGAGCCCGCGCGAACACTGCTAATGAGGGACTCGCCTTTGTCGACGGCGGGTCTCGAACAGGGCTCGGGAGGCTGGCTATCTCTTCCTCCGGGCGTCACGGCAGCAACCTCAGTAACGAATGAACCCGACCTCCTCATGCAGTTGGCCAACTTGAAGAAAATAACACTGATGTACTCTCCGCGGGCTGCGGATTTATTCATTAAATTGTTTCTTTTGGTTGCGCGTTGCCTAAGTTTACTATTTGGATTTGTTGTCATTAAATGTCGGCTGAGAAGTTCAGTAAATGATTATCGTACGAAGGTTACCATTAAAGACACGACTTCTGTTTGCAATGATACTGCTGTTCACACAAGACGTTTAAAAATATTAAATTACAAGGTCTCGATGATGCTCATTTTAATGCATGAATTTCAAACAAGATGACTGCATTTAGTTAGGAAAAAACAAAATAAGAAATCGTAAATATTGATTTCAAATGTTTTTATTCTTCTATTAACATTTACGTCACATAGACTTTCGTGTGCCGTACAGATGGCATCAACAACCGTTATGATTCTATCATGTGGTTAGTCCTTTCAGAGTGTTGGGTTGTTTTCGATACGTGGAGACATTGCTAAAGAAGTGTGACGTGGAATCAGAAGATCTTATGGTGAAGAGTGATGAAGTCAGTTTACTAGCTACAGATTAAGACGAAAAAAACTGTTTTTAGTTTATTCTGAATAATATTTTTTTCAAGTTTTTGCTCTTTTATTACAATAATTTGTGGAAAAACACTGTTATTTTTTCATTTGGTTTAGTTTTTGTCAAAGAAAAAACAACTACTATGCGACGGGGAAGAAATATAATCTGTGCATGTTTTCTTAAGCTCCAGAATATCTTCCCCGCCAGTTTACTATACATAATTGAATGATGAATGAAAGTACCAACAAGGCGATGTTAGTGGCATTTGTAAATTCAGACATTGTCGCTTTCGAGTTATAGAAAACTTATGTGTATCCGTAAACGAAGTAGTTTTTTTAGTATTGCTAACAAAATAGTAACGCTACACTTCCGGATCTACTCCTATCATAATTACCAGCAGAAGAGCGAAACAACACGTGTGCATAGTGAAGCTTCATTTATATCCAAAGCAAAACAAGGGGCCATCGCACCATTTGCTCAAAAAATCGGTGAATCTCGACGATTCGCCTGATTAATATGGGAATGGAATCTTTCTAATCGCCTTAACAACTTTCTGTCCATAAATCAATTCACTAATAAAATATTGGTCTAATAAATTTCAAGTACTGTACTTGGTTGCATAGGTTAATTTTAGATCGCTCTGAAAGTACTACATCAGGACCTGGCATGGGCGGTTGCTCCCGCGGCAGTCATGAACGCTCCACTGACTTGTTCGCGGGCTCCAGTATGATCCTCAGTCCCTAGCCTTTTCAGTGTAACTGAGACCAATGATCCTCACGAACAGGTGATGGTGATGATGGTTATTTGGATGATGGAGCACTGGTGTAATGAGAGGGAGGGGATGCGGAAGCGGGAGATCCCTGACGCCGCTTTGTCCACCACAAATTCGACGTCGATCGAATGCGAATTGAATCCCGGTATTATCCGCGCACATTTTTCTTGAGCCCTAAATTTCGTCATGTGGAGTGAGGGGTTGTTTATTTCGATTACACGGCTGTTACCTCAAAACTGTGGTTTGTTTTTGGCGGGATTAATTAATTGACTGATTAGTGATTCCGGGCACTCAACTGCCAAAGTCAATAATCCCGTAAGAGAAGTACATGATTTTAAACACCCTAAGGAGGTGACGGTGATCTTCCTCCGCTGGATGGTAAGATCCGGTGCCGACCTTTCGTCGGTGTTGAGAAAGAACTAGTTTTCCCTAAACAGGTATCTCCTACCTGCGTTGCCATTATCTCTGCAATGTCTCTCGCCAGAAGATACTAGGTTTTGAGACCCGACGGTTGGATATTTTTGGCACTAGCTACATAGCGAGGATGAATTCAGCTGTTGACGAGAAGAATTGCCGACTGCTCTGATCGGTCGTGTTACGTGGTTTCTCCAATCAATACCAGTCGAATGCCAGAACAGTAGCCCCCTAGAAAACGGGTCACGGACTGTGCGTGATCTGTTCTTCCTTGTTTTATCCTTTCTCCTGACACCCACACACTGGCACAACAACTTTAACGAATATTGCGTCATCTGCCAGCGGCCACCACGGCCAGTGGCCCTCGAACTAGCTAGTCCCAGAGTGTTCTGGGGCTAATCGCAAAGTCCACAATATTCTCGACGGCACCCGCCGAGTATAAATACGCGGCGGCCAGCGACCGCGGGTCAGTCTTAAGTCTGAAGTGGAAGCTGAGCTGTGAAGTGTGTGCACCGCGGTGAATAGCAGTGCAGTGATTGTGCTCAGTGACGTAAACCGTGGCCAGCTCCACGAACTATGGTCAGTGCAGTGGACTGTGGCTAGTGCATCAAACAGTGGTCAGTGCTTAGGACTGTGCGACAGAGTAAGAGAAGTGAACAGTGTAAATAAATAATCATGAGAAGTGTAGTGTAAATAAATAATCATGAGAAGTGTAGTGTAAATAAATAATCATGAGAAGTGTAGTGTAAATAAATAATCATGAGAAGTGTAGTGTAAATAAATGATCATGAGAAATGTAGGGTAAATAAATAATCATGAGAAGTCGAGTGTAAATAAATAAAGAGAAGTGTGACGTATAAAATTAATCAAGTGTTTTCAGTGCTTGTGTTAAGAAACAAAATAAACGTGTTTGTCAAAATAATATCAGAGTTTTAATTCACCACCTAGAATCGTAACAATACAATACACTTCCACATGTCGGGAGACCATTCGGAAGTTTAGAGCTTTTCCCTGCTAGGGAGTGCTCCGCTCGAGGAAGGTACTTGGCAGAGGGAATACTCCGCACGCCGATGTTGATGCGGGATTCTTCCATCCAGCTGAGAAGGAATAACCGCCACCGCCCGTTGGAAAACAGTCACTACACTTACGGGACGACTTGCCATAGCAGTTTACGTGCCAGGAAAGTTCAATTAATCAATCATCTCAGTTCAATCCATAACCATAGAAGCTTCCATCTTGTTCCAGGCAAAGCGACTGCAATTTTTTTTCGGTTTCGTCTGGATTTCAACTGAAATAAAAATTGAAAACGAAACATCATGTTTCTCCCAAAAACAAATTCACACGATATTTATTTCCGAAACTCCTTTAAGTGAAATCTTCCGAATAGTCAAAAATAAAAATTCGTCTGGTTTCCATGAATTTCAGGATTGTTTATTAAAAACTTGTGCATCAGCCTGTATTCACCCGTTTACTCACATTTGACATGAATTCTTCTCTATGTAAAGGAATATTTCCAGATATTTTCAAAACAGCGAAAAAATAGTCACTTTTAAAAAAGGCAATAAAAATGTTCAAAGTTATTGGTCAATTTCTCTTTGGTCTGTTTTCTCACAAAAATTATTTTCTATGTGGGAATGAAAACATTGCTCAGGAAAAACAAAGCGTTTTTGGACACTGAACATGGATTTAGAAAATTACAATTTACGGAATCGGCTTTTTTTCTTTTTTTAAGATGTCGCTTCATCAGTGGATCAAAATAAGTACCTTTTTGAATCGAAATCTTGTGACGTCATTCACCAAAACACTTGGCACTTAAAATTACTTTCATGTCGAATTTGTGCTATTGCCCTCGATTGGATAATTTCTGACCTCAAATGCCTCATGCTACTACTCATGTCAATCAGATTGTTTCTCCAGTCTCTTTGATATATTAAGCAAATGCCGAGATGGCCCCTTGCTTTGCTTCTGGACGAAAATCTGGCTTCACTGTGTGCAGTTTTTGTCGAGCTTCTTCTAATTGTGATGGTAGAGCCCATGGTGTGGGTTGCTTGTTAGAAATACTATAAAATCACATCTTAAGTTCTTTTATCGATGCAAATAAGTTTTCCATTACTTGAAAGCGAAAATGTCTAGGTTTCAAATGTTGGTGAGTTCGCTTTGTTGGAACTTATATTCATCAATCAACTATTTATGGTTAAAAGATGAAGAAGAGATTCTGGAACTGAAGAAAAAAGTGCGCAGCTTGTACTTCTCCTGTACGTCACACACAGTTTTTACGGTTCATCTAGAATATAAATCAAATTAATCTTGTACCCTTGCGCACATAAAGAGTGCATGGTAAGACTGGACCGTCTGGGCAGCTCGCACTAGAGAATTGGACGTGAAGCTTATCTCGATGTCAACATCATCTGGATATTTTAACAAGTTACGAATGCAATTCTAAGAGAATTCGATCTTAAACATATTGATTCCTTGGTCTTCCATATCACGGGCAATTTAAGAAAGCATATTTTAAAAACTGTAGTTGCTGTAATTTTTCTACATACTTTGTTTCTGATATGTTGTTCGGTTTTATTCTTGCTATCACAGGTGATAAAGTTCATTGGGAGGATTAATCCAAACTATAAAATTGACATTAACTTAAGTATTCATTGCAACTATAAGTTCCATTTTTCAGTGAGAAGTTGTTGGTTGTGAAAACAGTCAATTTACTGGATATTTCAATGATATATTATTGGAAGTATTGCACGTGTTTACCTATACAAGAACGCGGTAATATCACCAGAGCTTATTAATCGATTCATTTAAGTGTAAAAATACAGTTTTATCTAATTGAATATGTACCAATTCTGTAACCACAATTTATCTCCCTCAATTCATTGATGACCTTTGCTTTATTTTCACGTTATCTATATTTGAATAGAGCACATTCGCACACTAAAGCAGATTGTGCATTCAGATAAATATTTTTTTTACTAAAACAGGATACGTAAATTAACTACGTAAGTTAAAAGATGTACGTAGTTTTTCTTCTTCCATGAATACGTTGTGTTTCGTTTCTAGTTGGAGAAAAACTTGCAAATAATTTTTCATGAAGTTATAAATTGGATTCCTACCAATGGATAATTGTTCATACAGGATACATTATCCGAAAATGATGTTAAGTGGACAATATTTCCGCTTTTTATTGAGTTTTTAAATGCTCTCTAAGTTAAAAACTATAAATTGCTATTACATATAACATAAGACGTAAAACGCCATAATGATACGAAGAATTTCCTTCTTATTAATGTACAAATACGTGCACCAACGTTCGTTCAAATAAGAAAAATCGGTAATTTTCATAGTTTTCACAGTACAATTACTATAGATAAGCTCCATTGCTCTGTTGTTGAAAACAGTATATAAGACAGTGCAATAAGATGAATAATTTTCTACGTGCCATTCCAGGAAACTACAAGAACACACATTTTCGGGTTAAAACAGAAGAAGCTTGCAATTTTTGATTGATTACATTGGTTATTCATGATATCCGCCGTATGTCTCAATACCTTTTATGGTACCACCTTAAAAGAAAAATATGTAAATAAAAAATAATATTGGATTGAATTCCCATTTGCCGTCTTTTGTTAGATCTCCATTACCCCCTTGTTCATTGGCCTCCATTAAAACTCTTAACGGACGTCGTCTGTTCAGAGTAGCTTCTCAATCGTCTGTTTGTTTGCGGTCCGTCGATAATTATAACAGCGCAGCATTACGCAACAAGTGCTCACCCTCTAGTTTGCCCTGCTGCGATTGGCTAGAGCGCGCGCCGGGCCCACGAATTGAATCTCCCCCACCTGCGACGCGCGGCTCACGAGGCCCGTGACAAGTGTCACCTTTGTCACCCCTGTGTGTGGGCGGCCGTGTGCGCGTGACTATTCAACAAACGCATTAACGAACCTTTGAGAGGGCGAGCGGTGGGTGGGCGGCGTCACCCCTCCCGCCCCGCCCCCTCTGCTTCGTGTTTCAATGGGGTGCTTGTGCGAACTCGCCGCCTGCGCTTCCCACGCGCGAAACGGGGAGCAGCTGAGAGAGTGCGGGCGGGCTGTGGTGACGAAGAGTGGTGGGCGGGGATGTGGGCGTGCCCGCCCCCGCCCACCTCCAATCTCTGACGAATCGACGAGAGTGTGGCGGATGGTCGATCGGCTGTGCAGACGAGTATGTATACGGTAGAGCAACGACGGCCAGTAGACAGACAACCAGTCGGGTAGGCTGAAGGGGTGGGCAACGGAGGGTAATTGAAGGGCGACGGGGTAGTAGGGTGGGCAGCAGAGTAGGTATGCGGATAAATAGGGAGGAAGGACGAGTAGAAGAGTGTGAAGGCGGGCAATAGAGAGCGCGGGCGTCAAGAGCGTACGGGTAGGCAATAGGGCAAGTGGGCGGTCAGAAAGGCATGTGGACGGTTAGTAGGTAGTGCGGCCGTACGGGTGCGCGGTAGAACGTGTCTGCGGGGGATGGTGGTAGGGTTGGCGCAGAGACGTTCACGCGGAAGGTAAGGCAGGCGGACAGTAGGGCAGGCGGACATTAGGGTAGGCTGACGGGAGGGTAGGCGGACAGTAGGGCAGGTGGACTATAGGGCAGGCGGACCATAGGGCAGGTGGACCTTAGGGCGGGCGGACGGGAGGGTAGGCGTACGGTAGGGCTGGCGGACGGTAGGACAGGCGGACGGTAAGACAGGCGGATGGTACGGCTGGCGGACGGTGGGACAGGTGGCCGGTAGGGCAGGCGGCCGGTACGGCAGACGGACAGTAGGGCGGACGGACGGTAGGACAGGCGGTCGATAGGGTAGGCGGTCGGTAGGGCAGACGGACAGTAGGGCAGTTGGATTGTAGAGCAGACGGACAGTAGGGCCAATATATGTGGCGCGCAGGCGAGAGGGCAAGAGGGCGAGCAGGCGTGAGGAGGGGAAGGGGGAGGGGGAAGGTCGGCGAGCCTTTGGACAGGGGGCAGGGCAAGCAGGCCACCGGGCGACCACACAAACAACGGAAGAGACGCGTGGCGACTGGGGCGGCGGGAGCGTGGGGCCGTGAGAAGGCGGGGATGAGCGGATGCGGGACGGCGGGGCCGATGGCTGCGGGGTTCCAGGGCGATCGATGGAAAGGTCCTCTCCGAACACGGGACAGTCGCGGGGATTCCTGAGTGTTACCCTCGACAGGGTGCTATGAATAGTCCCCCTGCGCGCCGGCCCGAGCACCCGCCGACATGCAAGTGCATGTCCCGCGCAGTATCCCCGTGACGGAGAGCGCTGCTGGGAAAGACACGAAAGCGCCCGGCTGCCCGCCGCACCGCACCGCGCCGCGCCGCTGCTATAGACAGCGCTCCATCGAGGCCCCGTACGACAAATAGGACGGGGTGGAGCGTATTATGCAGATGATGGAGCGGTCCAATGGCGCCTCCGAAGTGCAGTTGGTGCTACGGGTTCTTATGGAGGCTGAGGCTGAAGGGGCGCTCTTCTTTTTCACAGATTTCAGTTCGACGAAGATCGCGGCAACAAAGAAGTAGTGGTCGGCCTGAATAGCGAAAGGTCGTTAAGGCTGAAGGGTCGTAGCTGACCCGGCTCGAAGGGTCGTGGGTTCGAATCCCGCCTCGGGCATTGATTTTGTTTGTGTGTGCGTTTGTGTTGTCCTTCCGTGTTCTTCCTTCAGTTCACCCTATAGTTTAAAAATCACAGTAGTCGCTATATGTCCAAGATGTTGAAAGGCGACGTAAAAAAAATAGTGATGCTACATTTGTATATAATTGCTCGTATTATTTGTAACGTTTGCAAGAGGCACGTAGGCTCTTCGTACGGCCGTCATATCCACTAGATCACGTGGCTGGTTAGAATCAAATAACTCTCCTGACGCATCAAAATAGTAGTTACTTAATTCCTTTAAATTGGTCTTCAAGGATGAGTTCGGAAGGTTAACAGCGTGGCGTAATGTTAATGGAGCTGAGACCAAAAGAAACAAAATTTCTGAATCGGTTTCCTCTAGTACTAAGGTTTAAATATTATGCTTCAAGGGGCATTGCATTCAGTGGAAAGTTCAAAAACTGTAAATTTAATATATCTGTACGAAAACAATTGTAAAAATAACTATTGTTTACACTTATTCCCAAAATTCTGTTTTGTGGCAAAGTCATATTTATCCAAAGATTTATGAGCACTGATAAAATCTAAACCCAGAAGTCCGCTAAACTGTTTAATACAATTTCAACGGCAAACTATTTTCATGGCATTTTAACAGTCGTTGCTATGGACGCCCTCATAATTCGTTGTTTGGATGGTTGATAACTAAAAAGCTAATCGCAACATAACAAAAATATCGACATAAATAACAAAAAAAGTTTCCTATTTTTAGTTATAAAAATTTTAGAGATTCTAACAAAAATCTGATTTATGCCATATTATGGAGCGTACTTCGGTGAGTTCGAGCAAAAAATTATTGGATCAGTATTTCTGAAAATCTTGTTTAAGTATTTATTGTACTTAAATTATCACGATTTTACCCAAAATTGCGCGGAAACTACTCATATTTTGAAAAAAATCATACATGACATCACTTAAAATTCTAATTTTGAAGAACAGACTTTCTTACAAATAGTTATCAACGTAACTATTGCAGAAAACAGGTTTTAGAAAACAGGTATGAATGAAATGATTGAAATAAGTGCGCCAAAGACCTCGCTCGTGGCTCAAAACGAAGTCGCTTGCCTTTCATCACTGAAGTCCAGGTTCGATTCCCGTCGATCTCATGTGAAATTTGTTTAAACAAACCCAATTTTGGCTGCGTCAACCCGTGTTCAACCCGGGCTAATTCAACCCGTGTGAACCACTAAGTCTTACCCTATCCTTATTCCTTCCCAATTCTGGCCGCTGGATAGTGAAGCAGGAGCGCGTGGTGGGAGGCGCGTAGGCGGGGATGCTACCTGGCGGTCCTTTTTTAAAATTGTTTTATTATTTGATTGTTTTTGTACTTACATCAGTTCAGAAAACTATACTACCTGGCGGTCCTCTTGACAACTGACTGCGACGATACTGGACACAAGACGTAACATACAATGTTAACGGAGGATTACTCGAAAGTACAAACGCTCAACGCTCGTTATGGGAGCTAGGAGACGCATTGCGTCAATATAGACGTAACAAATTAAAAAAAGAACCTTTCGTACAATTTGCGTACTTTATTTTTTTAATATGAATTGACGGGAACGTGCAAATATATACTTTTGTTTTCGTTCTCAATAAGAAAGGCGGTATTCGTGTTGATTCATGTCGCCCCAGTATTGTTTACTTTGCAGCACTCAGTTGGTTTATATGACCATGACTTCTTTGCGGTACGCGCAAGGCAAACTCCATTTTGCAAAGTAACATTTTCCATACATGAGTGCTGGGCAAAAAAAATACTTTTATTAATGTAGTTGTAGAAGAGCCTTAACCTCACACGCTACATCAAGGATGATACAATGTGTCATTTAGTTTTTTTTTTTTATTTATTGTGTTTATATTTTATGCGATTAATTCGCTCGCTAGAATGTTAGGAACAAATTATTTCCTCGTGTGTAGGACATCGATGATTTATAGTATTAGAATATTTCATTATTGGTTCCAAAAGAAAATCTGTATGAAAGTGCTCAGCTAACCCCACTGTGGTACAAATCAGTATAATCGAACTTAGATAAATTTTCCCTCTCATTATTGTGCATTTTGATACCAAACTGTCCATATTTTTGAATAAGTTAGATCGTATGAAAATGAAAGTTATAGAATTATTAATAATACTTAATGTTAGTTTTTAACAAAATGTTAATTTCTTGGTTGATTAAATTACTCCTAATTCATTATTATTATTATTATTATTATTATTATTATTATTATTATTATTATTATTATTATTATTATTATTTGTTTTAACTACAGTTACTATTATTTCCAAAAAGGAGAATCATCAGAATCCTTCTAGTATTCGTAGATAAATAATGCAGCTTAATACATTTCATGGTTCCCTTGATGCAAGTCGCGTTCTTGATGGTATTAGCATCTTCCCCCGCGGCCAAGGCGGCGGACCTTCTTTCCGTGCGTGCCGTTAATTCTGAATCCGCCCACAAACGCATTTTGCATATCCGGAGTTTCATCCCCGGGGGCGGAGCGCCTGTCGCGGGAGACGAGTGGGCCGTCGCGGCCAGAGGGCGGGATTACATCCAGGAGGAACTCCGCAAGAACGGGAACAAGGGCGCGTCGGCGCTCGTACGTCACGTGGGGCTGCAGACGCCGGCACCGCCAGTTGGCTTGAGAGTGGCGATGACTGCGCACAGTGGGTCGAAGAACGTGAAGATGGTCGAAAATCCGTTAGTGGGCAAGTTGGAAATAAACCATACTAAAGGAAAACGTAACAGTATCTACGGATATATAACTGTATCTATGGATAAATAGCTGTATCTGGATTATTAATAACGGTATTTAGAAAATAAATAGTGATATCTGGGGTACAAATCACGGTATCTATGAGATACATAACAATACCTAGGAAATAAATAACGTTATGGAGCGAATAAATAACGTTATCTTGGCAATAAATGCTACATTGCAGTCGACTGACTGGTGGTGACTGTCCGCAATGGGTCAAAGCTTCGAAAAGCTGGTCGAAGAACTTTTCTAGGTGTAATTCATAATAACCGGCACCGTCAAAATGATCGATCAAGCGTCAATATCTTGAGATTCGTGTCCCGCTTAAGGAATGGGTGCTTTCATTACGCGATTGTGGCGCGGTTAGCATCACACCAGGTGTTACATTCGGGACCCGGAAGGGTATTGCAAATTCCTAGAAACTACCGGTATTTTGGGGTATTTTATAAAACATTTTAGAAAGGTTTATTTTTATGGTTTTATGGTAAAATACTTTCTATATCGGTTTTGTACAAAAACTGCCTCCGAGAGAATACTCACTAGCAACAACAACAACAACAATATTATTATTATTATTATTATTATTATTATTATTATTATTATTATTATTATTACTATGAACGTCAGTAAATGTCACATCAGTGTTTTTCAATGTCAATAAATGCGTTCCGATATCATATTTTAAATTCTTAATTGCACATATATAAGTATATATTGTTTCAGCAAAAGTATTTTACTTTAATTGTTCCTCCTTTTTTACAAATTTTAGACAAAGAAACGTTAATATTGCACATGGACAGAAAGAGGGTTTGGGCAGCAGAATACCTGCACTCGGTGCTTCATGTGGGGGTCGGGAGAGATAAGGTTCAAGTGACGTAAAGGGAATGAAGACATGTGTATAAGTAGAAGGTGGTCGGCTTGGGATGCAAGCCGCGTGCAAGATGAGAGGCCTGGTGGAAACGGTGACAGCCTCGCACATTTGCGCGCGCCCGAGAGTGTGCGAGTGATAGAGAGAGAGAGAGAGATAGAGAGAGAGAGAGAGAGAGAGAGTGGTGAGGGGGAAGAGGGAGAGAGTGAGAGAAAAAGAGAAGAGAAAAAGAAATAGGTAATATGACATCCGTCGAGAGAAAAGGCAAGGCAGATATGGAAATGAGAGAAGCGCAGTGAGGTATAAGATATCCGTACGTTGAGGAGTCGGAATGTAGAAATAATGGTCATCGGATAGCATGAGATCTCCAAGTTGCAGCCACCGAGAAAATAGTATTTTGCTAATGAAGCGGTACGTTCTGGAAGACATTGCCTTGCGCGCACGTCAACAAGCAGAGAATAAACAAACAAAAGGAAGGTTTTGCTAGAATTGAATAATGAAAAAATATGTTGTGGAAAATTATATCGAAGAAACATGGAAGAGTACCGAAAAAACTCTTTTCAAAATTTTTTGTGCAGTGGTCGTCAAGGTACTGATCGTTTAGAGAGAAAACAGAAGAGCATGATGCGAAAGAAAGGTAAAAAAAATTCTTGCAACAATTTTGATTGGTAACGGAGAAAGTAGAATAGGAACAAGATTTGTTCACTTTTCGTTACTTCGGCCCGGCAATAAATAATTTTCTGTCGAAAAAGCACCAATTTCAGGTGTACAATTTGAATACTTTCTCTTCTTACAGAGTAAGCCGAGAAAGGTAAAAAAGAACAGGTAAGGAACTCAAACTAGGCGGCATAAAACAATCAGATGTTTTTAAAAAGTAATTTTGTAAATTTCCCACAATCAGAAAGCCACCTAAACCACTCATTGAAACAGATATTTCTGAATTTCCTAGAATTTTATCGACACAGTTTCGAAATATACGACGTATGGTTGCGTGTACGGAGGTTGTAAATATTGTATTCTACTCCATTTATCTATTGCTATATGTGGGTAAATTTTTATTCGTCAATAAAACTACAGGAGATTGGAACAGTTTGCCTCCAGCAGTTTTTAAAACTTTTGCCTAACAATGTCTGTAGTTTTAGAAACGTAGGAAATAATTCAATAACAATAGATTATGTAATTTAAGAATTTTACATAAAGTATCGTGCAGGACAAAGACATGTAAAACGTGTGGAAACGGTGCAGTGCAGAGGAATGCAGTACTGTGTATCACCGTGCTGTATTTTAATATATATATATATATATATATATATATATATATATATATATATATATATATATATATATATATCATTAAATAGCTCCTAAACAAAGCGTTCTAGAGCATTAAAAATTAAACTTTTGAGACCATATACCTCAAAGAGACGTTTCTCACATCGTAATCTATAGGATGAGATCTTGAAGATTCTATACATTTTTACTGCTCCGGCGCTTCTCAATATTACCCCACCTGTTCAGGGATGTGCAATATCTGCAACTAAATATGAACGAGAGGAACAGAGAGAGGCAGAGGCAGAGAAAAACAGAGAGAAAGAGAGAGACAGTTAGAGAGACTGAGGCAGGGACAGAGAGAGACGGAGAGAAAGAGTGAAAGGAGAGTGAATGAGAAAGAGAGAGAGAGATGAAGGGCATTAGAAGGGTTGCCGTGTTCCGTTAGTTGCATATACTATTGCATGTTGTTAAATACATCTTATCTAAATTTTCAAATTAATAGCACATCCTGTAGTGAACGTTAGGGAATTTTGAGGCGCAATTTATCTGCTTGTGAAAGTAAAACTTGATTATATTTATTCTTTATGAAGTTAGATTGTATATGTGGAGTCAGGCGCAGGAATAGACTTCCGCCTGGCAGGCCGCGAAGGCGGCATCTGGTGGAAACTAGCGACAGGAGACCGTGGCGGCAAGGTGTTGAAATGGAGAGTTCCGCCCGGAAAAAATGTCTGTCAATAATGCAGTCGATGGGGAATGACGACAGGGGAAGTATTCTTCTTCTGACTCCCACGCTCCGTAGAGGACAATATTCGCCGACAGAGTACAAACAAGGAATGGACAGTACTATCTTTGGAAATTGTGCGCTTGCTACTGATGTGAAAATAAAACAATCCATCTTCTATCCATCTGCGAATATTTCGAAAGAGAATAGTTTGACTCTGTTTATGCGAGTTTTAAATGATAATTCAGTAATAACGTTAACTGTTCGCTCATCATTGAGAGATAGGTCGTCTAGTACGCTTAATAATCAGTTCAATCCAGATGAATTTCTTGTTTTGAAATGTGAAAAAATAAGACTCTTGTTAAAGTTTTAAAGTCTTACAAATTTTTACATAAATATTTTCTCTATAAAGGCTGAGTATTATCATTGAGGCGGTATTATTTTATAGTAGCGATTTTTGCATTTAGTTTTTAGCAAGGAATTAGCATTATCTTAGGGCAAAAAAAATTATTTTATTGCAAACAAATGCAACATCATTGAACACGTTTTGCCAACACTAGATACATTTTGCAATACACGTTGTGCTATCTTATTCTCGCAAAATCTTATTTTTATTTACACTACAATTTGAGTACACCAAAAAAATTAACAGCTAGTTAACACTCTGGCAGGAGGTTATGAAGGCCGAGTAACCCTCGTGGCGTCCATCATTTTAAAAGTTTGAGGAGCCCAGAATTAGAAGCAAGCGCCTGGCACTACATAATGGCTCGGCGTAAATAACCTTACACAGAGGCTGTTCTCCGCACGCTCCAAGTGAACTTCCAAGTTATGAGACTTCCTTCATCTCTCACAAAGAGGTCTCCATCCCGAAGCTGCTAGGCGCGTCGACAAGCCAACTCGCTTTTTAAGGCTGGACCAAGGTTCCGCAGATATTTCTCGCTGTCAGACAGCGGACCAAATAATTATGAATGAGGTCCGGACGTACGTCACCTGTCAGTGGGGTCTAGAAAGACTCTACTAGCTTTAAGTGGGTTTGACCGGAAGCGGTAGCTCAGTGCATCAACTGATGTCACTGCAGCGCCTCTGACCGGGAGGTCCTAGGTTCGGGTTCTGACGGCGGCAGGATTTTCGACACTAGCTTTTCAGCTAGGTCGAATTCAGTCGCTGTCTGGAGGAGAATTCTAGCGGCTGATCGGTAGTTTTCCGTGGTTTCTCCGATCAACACCAGGCGAATGCCGGAGGAGTACCCTACCAAACGGGCCACGGACCGCGCGCGATCTGTCCTTCCTCTTCCTTGTCCTATGCTCTCCCCTTACACACACACTTACACTAACAAGCACTACACTATCACATTTTCCGGGAGACCGGTCGGGAGCTTACAGCTTCTCGGCTGGGGCGGTGCCCCGCTGGTGGGAGAGTCCTGGTTAGGGGGAAACCCCACTAGCCGACGGTAGGTCGGTGCCGGATCTCACCATCCCGTAGGAGAAGATCACCGCCATCTCCCGAGAAAAAACATGCACTACACTAACGGGACTAATGACCAAAGCCGTTGACGCGCCCGGAAACACGAAAAAATCAATTTAAGCGGGTTTGAGCCGTACGTCACCTGTCAGTGGGGTCTAGTAAGACTTTACTAGCTTTAAGGGGGTTTGAGACGTAATGATGTTGGGAGACATCCGGAAAGAGAAAAATGAAAGGTAAGGGAGTGATGGTTACTCCCCGAGGTTCATTTCACTAAAGAGTGTATTTCTACTCTAAGTTAATTATCTCCAATAGTTTGTCTATTACTGACGTGCCCAGAATTGATAGAATGCTGAATATTTTATGAAAGAAACTAAGAGTAGTCTGCTGAGGCATTTTATGCTTGTTGTTCTTTCTCATTCTTCATAAGTTTGAGCGTGAGATATGAGATTACAAGGACCTACATACTTCTCAAAAAAAACGATGTGGCCGACACATAAAAAGACTCGTGAAACACAGTTCTGGAAAGAAAATTTAATTTCAGGATGCTCGAGCTTACAGTTCTTCTCCAAGAATTGCACTTTACACTCTCCGGAAAAGCAATAAAGTAAAATATCAATTTCATTATAATGCACAAAAGAATTTTTTTGAATAAGGTACATTTTACGTCCTTGTTCTCTCTTACTTTGTATAGTATACAGCACTTTCTTTCGGATTTCAGTAATAGGGTATCGTTATGGCTCGCTACGATCAAATACAGGCTGCCTCTGCAATATCTAAATGGGGAAGTCTCGTTGCATAAGTAGCCCCTATCTTTCCAACGGTTTGTTTGTGTGTATCTATCTATCTGTCTGTCTGGCCACCTATTTAACTGTTGTATCTTTCTATATAACGAATTTCCAATGCTCACAGAAATTCAAAGTGTGCACCCTCGGGCCATTGGAGGCGGGTCAATGGTTTCGTTTACTACCCAGGACCTCGGGTAAAATGCAAGAGCAATGGAACAGTTTCGATTTTGATTAAAAACATAAATATTGGATTCTCTTATTCCGAATATTCTCATACTGCCCCCCCCCCCCGACGCAATTCTCCTACCAAGAGTATACAGCTGATGCCATGCACGGCTTCAAGGAAGAGGCCGTCCGCTATTATATATTTGCAATTTTCGTGTTGCGTTACGTAACAACTTTTCTTTCATTCTTGGTATGTAAAGAGCTGTTGTATGGTGTATCCGTGTATATTATGCTGTAGTTGCAATGTTCGTGAAGACTACTTCTGTTAAAATATTTCTCTACCACTATTTAACAATGTATGTTTTCTTGATATATATTTAGTCGACGAACGATATCGTGAATCCTGGATTCAATATTTCATCTAACTTTCAGTGCCGCTCCCAAGCATTTGATCCATTTGAGATGTTCTGATATTCAACTTAGAGATGTTTTCGTGAGAGCTTCTTTTTTGAGCAGTATTGGGACAAGAGAACGTATGCTGTCTTTGTCGCCGAAAGGTCAGGAATGAGCCAGGAGGCGAGTGCAGGGCGGTCTTTTGCCCTTTTTCCGCACCCTGGACGCGATCCAAGGGACGTGAGACTCCGAGCGGCGCGGCGTTTCTTCGAAGCGGCTCCCACCCGATTGGATTCGGAAGGTCGCGGCTTCGTTTCACGGACCAGAGAAGTACACATAGGGATCTCGAGGATTTGCTGAGCAACGTCGCCTGTAATTCGGCGTGCGGAGCTCTAAGACTCGCGGATCTAATTTTCCAGGAACGAGGTCTGCTTTTCTGCGGCTTTGTTTCTTTTTCGGAGAAACGGTCGTTTTTCTTTTGCATGTGGCGTGGTAAAAAATGTAAAAAAAGGAAGATGTTTTGTGCGTAAAAATGAACGTTCTGGCTGTTGGCGATAATTCGTCGGGGACAATCCATGGTGTAGGGGTGCGACATCCACTGCTGGAACCGGGTTCAAATTCCGGTCGAGCCATGTGGCATTTGTGATCAATAAAACAGGCTCGTGTCAGGTTATTTCAAGGTTCTTTTGTTTTCCTTACCTCTCATTCCATTGTTCATTTCATCAAAATCCTCGCATGATTTTGTCTCCTCCGGAGGCTGTAAGCTGAAAAAAATGATTTAAGAATCCGACTGTATTTAAAGTGACATTGCTTCTGTGATTGTGACTTCCATGATTCCGATGTTTCTGTAAAAAAAAGTCATGACCTTCCCTTCTAGTTTTCCGTAACTGGGAAGTCTTCGGTTCGTCTCTCAAGGAGAAGAGTATTTAGTCTGTAGTAATT
>BLKR01016600.1:0-23833 GCA_011170035.1 Teleogryllus occipitalis | reverse complement strand
AGAAAAACGTGGTACGATCGGCGAGCCGTACACAGAGAATTCGCGCCGGGCGACCGGGTGCTGGTGTTGGCCCCGAATCGCACAAAAAAGTTATCTGTTCAATGGATAGGACCGGGAGAAGTAGTAGAGAAAAAATCGGACACGAACCACTCTGTCCGAATGCCTGGGAAAAAGGAAGAGCGTATCTACCACATTAACATGTTGAAAGCGTACGTGCAACGTACCGAATATCTGAATTATGTAGCAGATCGCAGCTCAAACTTTGAAGTTGAGGAAGATGAGCTGGATAAGTACGCTATTAACCTTGATAGTGTCGACTTCGATGCGGAAGCTATGCTCGAAGGAACAGAAGTCGAAGACGAGTTCCGCGACAAACTGCTCAAATTAATTGTAAAGTACAAGCATATATTTTCAGACCGACCAGGGTTGACGGATGTCGTCACCATGGACATTGAATTGACGGACGAGTCGAAAAAGATAAGAAGTGCGCCTTATCGAATGTCGCCGCGTCAATCAAAAATTTTGCAGGGAGAAATCGCGAAGATGTTACGGGATAACATAATCGAAATAGGCGACTCTGATTATGCTTCCCCTATGATTCTTGTAGAGGCGCCGGGACGAAAACCAAGACCGTGCGTAGATTATCGCAAGCTAAACCCAATTATAAAATCAGAATATTTTCCGTTGCCGAACATGGAGGAGAGGATAGAAGCAGTAGCGGCAGCTAAGATTATTACTACATTGGATTTAGCAAAATTTTATCATCAGATACCGCTCACTCCGAGAGCGCAAAGATATACGGCTTTCTGTACAAGCTTTGGCACGTATAGGCCATTAAGATTGCCCTTCGGGCTAAAAAATGCACCTTTTCAGTGTAGTAGGATGATGGCAGCTTTATTAGCAGGATGTGCAGAATTTGCAGTCCCATACTTGGATGACATCGCCATTTATAGCGACACATGGCAAGAACACCTTAGACATTTAGAGCAGGTGTTTCTAATATTAGAGAAAGCGAAGTTGCATGTGCAGCCAAGCAGGTGTAAATACGCGCGTAAGAATGTGCAATACCTAGGCTACATGGTTGGTAGTGGCATGATGCGGCCGGTAGAGGCCAAAGTAAAAACTATTAAAGAGCACCCCGTACCTCAAACGAAAAAGCAAGTGCGTGCTTTTCTCGGATTAACAGGTTACTACAGGAAATTTATTCCCGATTATGCGGGTATATCAGCGCCATTAACGGACTTATTGCGAGGTCGCGAACGGCAAGGCAGGGTAACGTGGACGCCAGCATGCGAGATGGCATTCGAGAAACTGAGGAACGCTCTCTGTCACGAACCCGTCCTTCACGCGCCAGATTTTAATAAGGATTTTATAGTGCAGTGTGATGCGTCAAAAAGTGGTATTGGCATCATTTTGGCACAGTATAATGATAGAGGAGAAGAAAAACCGGTGTTATACTTAAGTCGTAAATTCACAGATTCGGAATTATTACGATGTACAACAGAACAGGAGGGCACAGCCATAATATGGGCATTGCAGAAATTAAAGTACTATTTGGATGGAAATGCAAAAATTAAAGTGGAAACAGACCACAACCCATTAGTATGGCTAAATAATTGTTCAAGTAAGAACCCGAGATTGATGCGTTGGTCATTAATGATCCAAGCATACAATTTAGAAATTATTCATAAAAGGGGTAAGGATCACGTAAATGCTGATGCCTTAAGCCGTATGTTTACTGATACATGGAACCTGAACTGAACTGGGAATGCGGAGGGCTACACTGAACCGAATCACTTGATTGCATTGTATAAAATCAAGACAAGAGAAGAATCACTGTATATATGTAACAAATTGTTGAAAGTGTATTGTTTGTGTATTCTGTTTGTTTCATGTGTGTCTTATGTATGTGCAATTATGGGTACAAAGTGAAGCTCTGAAGACATTGTTGGTTCTGGGGGTATCAGGGAAAGTATCACATCATTTGATTGTGAATACTACGGATGTAATTGCAGCAGACTGTATGTAATTTAAGATTGTAGAAAATTGTATATATTAGAATGAAAGGAGGTACGTGAAGTAGGTTAGTTATTTATATTAGCTAGATTTGATAAAAAAAATATGTTGTAAATATAGAGTAGGTTAGAGAAATCAATAGAGTGTGAGCCCAATGGCCAGGTAAATGGTATAATCATATCCAGATCCACAAATCTAGTTGCGGGACGAATTTTTTATTCTGGTTATATCCTGCATAAAAAATTCAAAATAGGGTATGGAGAAGTATGTAACGTATTGTAGGACTACAGTTAGCAACCGCCACAAAGGGCGGCGGCAGAGGATTAGACGCCAGGGGCCAGGCAGGATGTGACACGCCGAGGTATTCTGGGAAATCCTAAGAGCTAGGGAAAGGGATGCCCAAAGTACGGGACAGTGCATTTTTGCCGCGTGCCGCGTGTCAAATTCTTGGAATCCAGGGAAATGGATGTCCAAAAATGCCTGGCAAAGCGGTCCGTGTGGGCCGTGTGCAAAACCCAGTGACGTTTCAGGTCACGTGGGTGGGGGCTATATAAGAACCAACGCAGAGCGCGGGGGTGGGGTTTGTTGAGCTGAGAGGGAACCCTCGTGCGAACGCACAAAAGCTTGCGCCCAGGGCGGTGCGGAGCCGAGCTAGGCTCGTGCGGCAAACCATGTGTTGGGACGCCGTTGTGGACTATATCCACGGGTGACAAGAGGTCGCCGGAGCTGTCTGCTGTGTGCGGGAGGCTCGCTGAGGGGTGGCGCGGGCCACGAGTCAGTTATTCATTTTTAAGGATCGCTCCTGCGATCAGGAAGGTAAAGATCTACCAGAGCTGTAACTTAAAGTAGTACTGTACATATTGTGAATAAACCTGTACATATTTATCATTGAAGCTCGTGTCTGTGATTATTGTGTATTCCCACGACGTCACACAAGATATGTGGTTTTGCACCAAGATCCACCATATTACATGTATATCTAAAAAAATGTGGTTGAAAATAACATCTTCTGTATTGGGACCGAAGTGTAGTGACAGATCGAACAGTGCACCACAACAAACCTGGCATAACACTCTAGGATAAAAGCAGAAAGGCCGATCCTGTGGCTGAGGTCGTTGAGGCAGTAGTGTCTTAGCAATCTCGGACCAAAGGGTCGCGGGTTCAAGTCCCACCTCGGGCATGGTTGTATTTCTGTTCATTCTTTCACCCTTTATCATCGTCATATCGTTTCATCTTCACAGTTACCATGTCGTTAACTCCAATAGTGGTCGCCAATGATATAGATGTTGATGCGACCTTAAATAACAAAAAAAGGAAAATTTGTGGATATGGCTGTCGTCGATACCAGCAATCTTACGACAGTGTATCAGGCTAAGATCCAGAAATACAAAGAATTGGCCCATATCGTGAAAAAACAGTGAAGTATCCGGGAGACAAAGACTATCCCCGTCGTACTTTCAGCAGCGGGCAGCATTCCGAAGACCTTAAAGTATTGCCTAAAAACACTTGGGATTAAAAAGAGCGCCACCACCATTCTCCAGAAATCTGTTTTACTTAGAACGTGCTCATTGGTCAGGAAGTGTTTGGGAAGTAATGGCAGTTTTTAGATTCTACACTAGTCAATGGAAATATGTCTCTGAATTGTACACATAAAGATTCATCTGTTGGTTGTCTCTACGAGAACTACTTTATTTGTTTATTGATGTACAATTTAACTTATAGTATGTATTAAGAATTTGGAAGTCATGCTTCTATAGATGATATCTGTGAGACTTCTCAGTACCAGTGAACTGTGCACGATAATAATAATAATAATAATAATAATAATAATAATAATAATAATAATAATAATAATAACAAGAAGAAGAAGAAGAAGAAGAAGTAGAAAGTGAAAATCGGTGTAAAATGTTCAGAAAACGTCATTTGTTTTGTGACACACCTTTCCTTTCTATTAGAATTTGAAGCAATTAGAATTGAGTGTTTAAAGCGTGGTCGTGCGCGTGGCGTCAAGCGACTGGCGTTGCAGGACCTGGAGGTGCTGGCGCGGCTGTTCGGCTCGCCGGCCGGGCGCGCGCTGGTGAAGGCGGCGCCGGCGCCCGCGCAGCCTCGGCGTTGGGCGGCGGCGGCGGCGGCCGCGGCGGCTGCGGCGGCGGCGGCCGAGGCGGCCGAGCGCCGGGGCCAGGCGGAGGCGGAGGCGGCAGCGGCGGCGGCCGCCGCGGCGCTCCTGGGGCCCCCGTGCTCGCTCAGCGACAGTTGTCGCTGCGTCGAGTGCCAGGTGGGTGTGCCCACGATTGGTGGATTGGTTAGTGATTCCGAGCGCGTGAAATGCTAACTGCTGGCGGAACAATATCGCGCGCGGATCCCTTCAGTTTATTGCGGTTTGCGTCGAATATTTTTGAAGTGTGAAGGTCACGGTGGCTCAGGTTACTGTTTTATTCTGTAACTGTTTTAATTTTCTGATCAATGACCTCATCAATATCCATGGTTTTGCCAATTTTCCCGTCGATCTAGGAGGCGGAAGTTGTTTTGCTCCGTGTCAGGATAAATAGCTACCATTTTAAAAACCTCCTCTTAAGCTCCGTTAACAACTGGCCCCGGAGTTTTCCCTCTCCATTCTGTCCCGTATCCATCATATCCAGGCAATAAACTGATCTCCTACCGGTAGTACTACGAGTACAAAAATTGTCCCCTTTAAGGAAAACTGTTCGAACAAAAATCGAAAATTGATATTTTATGTAAATCGGTTAAATTTTTTAATGTGGAATTGGTGTTACCCTCTGACGTTATGTCGATTGCCGTTTGAGAGCAGCTAAATCGTAATTTCTTGGACGGATCTCGCCATTTATTCGTATGGTAAAATATCAAAAAATCAGAGTTTTTTTAAAGGTCGCTTTTCAACATCTAGGTCGTATAGTGACCACTTTGATTTTTGAACTGTAGGGAGAACACGTATGAACAACAATCATTCATGCCCGAAGCGGGATTCAAAACCACGATCCTCTGGTCCGAGACCGCTACTGCAGTATTGACTTAATAATCTCGGCCATCGGATCGGCAAATTAGAGTTTTATAAAATACATTTCATAAATTAAAAGAAACAAAAAACAATTTGTTTTTTTGTATTACTTGAATATCGTGTATTAATGGGAAGCACAGGAAGTTGCAAAGTAAATTAAATTACGCTGACATATACAAAAGAGGTTTTTTTGTGGTACAAAAATATGCTGCAAAAGCGACAAGATGTCAAGCTAATACTGGAATACTGTCATAGGAAGAAGAATTAAGAGTAAATATATTTAACTGTTTTTGAGATAATGACATTGTATCATTGCTTCTTCCCACAATAACGTGTAATCCTAAGCTGTGGACGCCTGTACCTCATTTCACATTCAAAATTTTAGGCACCTCTGTTTCCGAATGATTTGAATGATGCCTGCTAGCTGCATGCTTCTACGTTTCCATTTACTTTCAGTATAGGCCCAAGTAGTGCTAGAAAGTCAGCACGAAACACGATTTGCTTTCTTGTTCGTGTACAAATCCACAATTTTAAACATTTTGTCAAATTTATATTCCAATTATTAGCTAATCAGCATATTCCGCGATAGAGTTATTGACAAACTAAACTCACCACCTTATTTGCAATGATTCCCATCACGGTAAAAACCTTTATTACGAATGATTTATTTTCATCTTTATTTCGAAATGACTTATTGGTGTATAATATACTATAAAAATATTTTAATTTATCGGGCAATGCTAATAGTTCGAAAATGTTTCTCCCGTTTTGAGCATCACAAATTCACTTGGCATCTGCCAAGTGAATTTGTGATGCTCAACTTGGCTTCTGCCAAGTGAAAAGTGACATCTGTCACTTTTGCCTTTGAATAAATGGTACAAATGTCAATGGCAAGTTACATGTATAACAAATGCCTTTGATTTTCAGGCAATTTGCCGAACATCTATGCAGAAGGGTTTGCATAACAATCAGGGGTAAATTCCAGATGTATAATCCCGTTGTATGAAATTTTTCATTGCAGTACGTTCTCTGGCGAAAAGAGATTTTTGATCCCTCTACATGCCCTCGAAGTTTGTAATATTTATTCTTAGAGGCATGTATATATACTTTATGGAGATACATATTCAGCTCCAGAATGTTTCTCACGCCACGATCTCCATTTATGTGCCTTCCCATATTGTCAATTACTAATTCTCTTTTTTAAATTAAAACATACCTTTATTATAGACAGTGTGGATTGTTGGGTATTACATTTGTATTTTAAACAACTGATATCTTTATAGTAAACAAGTTTTAGAATACAAAAACATATTTATATTTACATACGCAATACTGCCACCCTTATCGGGAAACCAGTCGAAATTTTAAAGCTTGTCCCGGCAGGTCTGCTGCGTGGTTAATTCACAAATTTGCCGATTAATGTTCAAATTAATCGTTTTCAGAATGATCGGTTGTGGCCTTCATCTCATATGTTTTGTCATTGACAGTCGGATAAATGAATAAAATTATTGGATATGGGAAACATATTTTTTGGCCCAAGCAGATGCAGTCATTCCAAATTTGCATTACCTTTCCATGTATTTCGGTAAAATGCAACATCAAGAATTACATTTTTTAACCAGTTTCAAGTATCAGACATTTCACATTATCAAATATTGGACATTTCTTTGTGTGTCTTGTTGTTTCATCTTCGTGCAGAATTTCAGGAAATAGCGGAATGTTTTAGAACGTTCGTGACCAGTTTTATATTGGCACAATTGTGTATTACAACACTTCGCTGCGATGCCCATATTCCTCTCCATCACGAGAATATCGCGAGTTCGTGTCCTTATTCACTGCACGCACATTCAGGTCTCGTGTAGTACTACTTGCGTGCTCTCCTTTCAGAGCTACGCAAATGAAGTGGACTATGATTTCGACTGGGCAGGGTTCCGAACACGAGTGGTAATACTACGCCCTGCGTAATGCAAATCGATGAATTTCCAAAGCGATCTTTATCGAAATTTGTTCGCTATACCCATTAATGCGATGAAAACATTTCTGACGGCAGAAAATATTTGCTTCTGTGGTTTGAGTACAAACTATTTTTGGTAGAACACTAAAGACTTATTTATATGCGATTGTATACATTAAGAATGGTATCTTTTGGAAAAAGCAACCCTAATGCAAACCGTCAGTTGAGTTTTTTTTTTATCGCAGAGCCACTACCTCGACTGCGGCGACGACGACGGCGCTGGGGTGCCGCAGCTCTGCGTCCTGCAGTAATCGCAGTCTCCGCAGCCTGCCGCCGGCGCCACACCCTCTGCCACGCTCCGCCACGCCTTGCCACGCCACGCCGCTCACCGCCACGCCACGCCCATCAAGCCACGCCGCTCGATGCCACGCAACACCATGCCGCTCCACGCTATGCTGTTTCACGCTCCACGCGACGCTGTTCTTCGCTCCACGCTGTGCTGTTCTACGCCCCACGCAGCGCCGTTTTACGCTCTACGCTATGCTGTTCTACGCTCCGAGCCAGGACCGTTCTACGCTTCACGCCGGGCCGTTGCACGCTTCACGACGGGCCCTTCTACGCTTGTCGCCGGGCCGTTGTACGCTCCACGCCACGCAGGGCAGGCCCAGTGTTTTTTTCTCCCGCCCGCCACCCGCACCCCCGCGCTCACATTGGCACCCGAATCGCCCCGCGCTTGTCCTCACAGCCACCCTCTAGAGCTTCTCTCCACCAGCACACAGTTGCTCAAATAAAATACAGCTGGGAAGAAGTGAAGGATTGTAAGCAGAAACATGGTAACCTGTATTTACTGGTGAGAAGGGATGTGACCCTAAGAATGGAGGTACAGAAAATCGTCGTTCTTCTGTGTTTTGCTAATAGGCGATATATTCGTTATAAAAAATGTAGTCCGTCAAGTTTTTCTTATATTTTTGTCTCCATCTTCTTCCACTTTAAAATGGGTTATGTTCTAATATTCTGATAAATATCAGTACTACTGGTGAAATTGCCTACAGATTTCAAGGTAGTTAAGACTTGCAAATCCCTGAACAATATCTGACGAAGGCAATCAAAGTGAAACCCAGTTAGGGAAACTGCACTGTTTTGATAGGTGACAGAGTGTTTGATAGACTTGAAAATTGTGGAAATAATAATGTAATGGATGAATTGCTAGACATTATTTAATCCTGTTACATATTAATTCACCTTTGACCACAATCAAATTCATTTCACTTGTTGAGAATCATTTTGGGTAGACTGTGATTCGACATTGTCTGGAGATATATTTTTGTCTCAAGATGTTTATATTATAGACGCTTTTTCTAGCAATTCTGTTTCATATGTTACTTCAAATGCACACATTTTTCAGATATTTAGTACATTGCTTCTTCTCGGGAATATCAACTTTCAAACGAATCGTGGAAGTGATTGGGAATGATAGAAAATATTGCGATATTTCTGGTGTTTTTCTTCCAAATATATTGTGATATTTTCACTGAATGATCCGAAATTATTCGAGTCTAAGATACAATGTAAACGCCTATTTTTAACAAAATAATATTGCAGACATCCGCAATATGAAATTACACGGAGTAATTGAATAAAATAGTTGCCAATCATCCATTAAAATCCATCAAATGGTGCCTCTTAAACAGACAAGAAATTTTGTTAAATCTAACCTAGACGTGGAAAGTTCATGCTATTATTGCACTATTAAATACAAAGATTTAAAAATAAAGATAATTTTGATTTAACATGTTAAATTTAATGGAAATCTTACTTTTCTATTATTTTATTTTAATGGATATTTTCTTTACTTTAGAAGAGGAACTGTTAATTAATATAGCTACATTTGGGAAAAAACTTGTGAACTACTTTTCGAAAAGACTGACATGGGCCAGGTATCCAGTGACGTACCGTTATTTCGCAGAAAAGTGTGCTTCCTTACTTCTAAATTTCGCAACGGCTCTGGAGTCTGGAAACAGTGCCCGCGAACTCTAGAGAACTTGTTACCTAGCCCACGATCTTGGCATGCCTACTTTAGATGCTTTCCGGGTTTTTCTCAACGTCTTCTTTTTCAGGTAATATGTGATTTCTTTGATAAGTGTTTAAAATGTACGATCTAAAAACAGTACAGATACGTACTGTTAAACAGGCTCCACATACAATTCCTTACATTTATTTGTAGTCCCTGTTTAAGCAGTTTGTAAAATTAATTGGAAAAAGTTATAATGCGACCATTTCTATGTTCAGTAAAAACCCGTTACGTTTTATTTTGAATCAACAACTTTCACTTCTACTCAGCTGTTTTGAGAAGCAAATATATATATAAGATATGGTGTTCGTTCATATCTGAAACATCATGTTTACATTTATCCCCACTCTAAAGTCGCACGGACACGTGGATGTTTTTGGTGCTGAAATTTACATACGGAGAATCTACGCGGCATTCGAACTTCTGTTGAAATCTGTTGTCAATCTAACAATTGTAAGGTTTTATCAGCCGCTTTGTCAACCGTACGGCAATTGAGGTGCACAAGACAGCATATTATGGCTATGAATTGGGTGAGATGAATGAATATTGTGGGAAAAGAAGAGATGAGTTTACAGCGTCAACAAAGACATCATAGCCTGACAATGTACAATGTCAGTTGTGCGTTGAACAGTCTCAATGATGTTTTATGTTAGTCGCGTAGGTGGTAGGCCGGAGCTTTTTTTATGAACATCGACGCGTGTAGCAAAACGTCAGGTTTGACATAAGAATTCGACTAACAAGTACTTTGGAATAAATTGCGTTGGAAATTGTGCATTGGACAGACTCGAGGATATTTTATCTTAATCACAAAGGCCGAAAACCTTTGCCTCGTGCCTCGTCATGCAATTGGACACGCGTACCGAAGCGACACTGCGCCTTACAAATCTGAGGTTATGACAAGATTCATTCGCGGGAATTCGTTGTACGTGTTAACAAAAATATAGTAGTTCTGTAATGTTGGCTAAATCAATCTACACTTCATTTTTAATCTCCATGAGGTTGGCATTGTGACAGAGGTAGAGAAAGTTAGCGTCAATTTCCTGTAAGTATATTAGATCCGTTTTTGCCCACGATGTTAAAGTTTTCTTTAATAAGCGCATAAGCCTAAAAAAATCTAAAAATTACAGTACTTTTGGTAACATCTTTCCCAAATATTTGTAATATTTGCTCATTGCAGTACGAGAAGGATAATAAATAAAATTTCGAAAAGGTGCCACTAACCAAGAAATCTTGAAATATACATTCTGTTAGAAATCTTTGTAATTCAGTAGTGATCATTTCTCGAACTGCGTTCGGTGTTCATTATCCAAAATTCCAGGCTACTCTGTTGGAAAATAACGATATTTGATTAGACTTCATATAACGATAGAATGAGTGAAAATGTAAACTTTTCGTACCAGATTCGAACAGAAATGATTCCACGTGTTCGTGCATTCCAATGCCCTTCCTCACGGAAACGTTTCCCTGAATCAATCAAATGTAAGTAGCAGAAACGTTGGACTGTAGAAAATCACCAAGGGCTCATGCTTTGGTTATCTACATTCTCTTGACTTACATTTTTAGTCATTGTACTATTTGATAAAAAAATAATAATAGGAATTAATGGCAATTCATGTTGCATAATATTACAAGCAGAAAAGGTGCATCCCACATTATGTAAGATAATTTTCTGCGAGGAATAAGCATTCGGCGGTTTGATGACTACAGTGCTTTAGAGGCATCCGAAATCTTTCCAAGTCAAGCACTTTATTTGGATATCTCCGTTTCCGTGCGGAAAGGGCTGATGGTGTAAGGCCTGGTATTTACTGTATGGCCACGCCTAAGATCATACACAGCGTATTGATCGCTCATTGTTGATCATATTTACGTATTCTACGTATTTACATATGATGGTGGATGAAAAAGGGAAAATATGGAATAATTTAATGGAACATTTTATTTTTATGCTGACAAAATTATATATTTACATGGTTTTAAAATGAAAATATTTAAGGATATTAAAATTGAGAAAATTATTGGTATTTATTTTTAATGAAAAGTTATTTAATTGTTTCGTCAATGGGAAATATTTTCTGAATGAATGTTAATCTTGTTCCTTGTACATGTATAATGGTTTTTGCTGTTATGAGTATTGTATAGGATTTGTATTGGATTTGATGGGTCTTCCAGAAGTTGGAGTGAACGAATGTTGGTGAAAGTATAAATTTCTCACGCTTATCCGTGGGATATATTTATCAACTAAATTGTAGTAATAGGTAAGATCTGTGTACATCGAAATGTCCTGTATTTTCAAGCTTCAAAATGCATTATTTATATGAAAGTCATAAGGTATCCACTCCATTGTCGCATTGAATTTGCTGTGTTCGCTTATACAGGATCGTGTTGGGTCACGTTTGCAGCTTGATAAGAGTAAAATATGTTTACATCGTTATATTTTAAGACGTTTTCGATTAAAAGGGATATGTCAACATTTCCCATAGTTTATATGTATACTTATATCCTTTGTTTGTGATTTTATGATGGCTGATATTAAGAATGGATGCACTTCGTGTTCCTAATAACATTTCTGTAGTTTTAATGTAGTATATTCTTCATGGGAAAGTGTGCTCGCTGAATCGCCAGTTATAACGTAAAAAGAATTTGGTAGTACCTTGTCGTGTAGTTAATTATAAAAAACTATTTCCGCTCATAATCGCACTAGCCTTTATGCCTTGCACGAATGAAACGTCCTCTACTTGGTTTGAAATTTTCATCAATGATGAAATCGTAGATGTGCTAATATTCCAATGATACAAAATAGTGCTCAATATAACATTTCTGAACAATGATATATCATATTGAGTTGTATAAAAGGCGTTGCATATGAAATTTTTAATATTTTATTAATGCTGTGTAAACAGCTATATTTCAATTATGAAAAAATTTCACCGAAAATTTCCTTGTTATGTATTGATGTCAAAACGTATTACAGCTTTCACACCTTCGGTTTCAGACATATTTCGAAGGTTTTGGTTACCAGATCCATTAAACCAATTCTACTTATGGCTGAATGTCTTCCATTTCTATAAATATTCTAAATAAATATTCTGAGGCACTTATTTTATTTCAGATATTTTTAACTGATATTTTATTGTAGAATTAATTTTAAAATTTATTTAATGATTTTAGAATATGGCAATTATTGCGGAGATATTTTTAGTATCTTGACTCTTTCCGAAAATCTCATATTTTGTAAAACTGTTACACATTAGAAGTGAAAGATGCTCATTACCAAAGATAAACTGTCAATGTATTTTTGTAAGATAATACGTATGAGGGAATTATATCGATATCCTCAATAATTTGCACTCTGAATATTGATGCATTGTTAATTTACAGTAAATAGTTTGCATCATTCCTTAATTATTTTTAATCTTTTCATTTTCTCGACCAGTATTTGCCGTGAGAATGTTGATGTCGATGTTGCTCTATTGCAAACGTTTTAGGGTGGAATATTATCTACTTCGAATTGTAAGACATTCATTATTTTTTTGCCTATTTGAAAAGAACCTAGAATGAATTACAATATATTCATAATCATGTGATGCATCTTACACTACTGTTTCTAATGCATGACTGTAAAACAAGTACATTTTTTAGAAATCTTTCTCATACTAAGTATGAAAGAATTAGGAATTGAGTGGACTTACATGATTGTAATTGTTACATATGTGGCATTTTGTGTAGTTTATATGTTCCATATACAATGCATCAAGATTTATTTTGTCTTCTACCTTTGTGCCTCAGAACATTAAGACGCTCCGTTTTCTCGAACTAATGTTCGTATAGCTTGCGAATTTGTCTGGATTTATTTTTTATTGTTCATTGTTGTAGCATATTAGTAACTAAGCTTCACCACACTCAATATTCGGTATGTATTTAATAAAATATAACATTTTCAATACGTTTCTACTATTATTATCAATGGAAATTATGCTTCTGATTTATTTCTCAATATTACCAATATTAGATATTATTTTACAGAATAATACGTTATGTTTATAAAATAATTTTGACGGCATTTCTGTTGGAATAAATAAAGTATTTGTAAGAATTTCTCTTGGTTGAAATTCGAGAATGTGGTTTTTAAGGTACTAAGAAAAATGCTCATTGGTCTCAAGTTCTGATATGCAAGTTGAAAATAGCAAGCGTAGCAAGCGTAGAACAAATCTAGGAGTTTTAGGGATAATCTGAGGCATTAAAATTATCTCCCAACAAAAAATATTGTTCCACGCCTAGATTAGGATTCCCAACGGAATCATTATATTTATCTTGTATGCTTTTGTAATTAATATTGAGACGCACTTGGCAACAGTTATTACGTGGAAAGAAATTAAAGTAGATCAATTAATATTTAACATAACGTTAGAAATAAAGTTTGCTCATCTATGCTCAATGTGGAATCAAACCATTTCTTATAGATTAAATTTGATGAGAGTCTAAAATGAGTTCATTTTTCTGCCTTTATGGGCCACGGAACTAGCAATCATTCTTGGTTGTAACTCTTAGAAAGAGTAAAGGTGCTCACATATTGTATAGTATATTCGGCACGAAATGACAATGGAGTTTAAGAAGCAAGTGAGGATCTAACTAGTGTTGGCAATAATTTCATTTAATACTGTCTATGTGAGATTGTGAAAACTTCTATTTGACATCGTAAAATTATGTAAGAATAGCACAAATGTAATGAAACAAATAATTTCGTCTGTTTTTTTGTTTTTCTGTTTTGGTGATCCGTTCTAGTCGTGTTACTGAAACTGCAGCTAGAGTTTGCACGATATATCTGTGTATTCCACAGCAGTTAAAGTGCAAGAGAGATAACACGAGGATCTGCGCATGCGTGGTAAGAGCCATCTTTCTATCCTTTCGGTTTTCTGAAAACATCGAATTTCTCAGTGTTAGCTGGAGATTGGAATCCTTGAACTGCACGATCATAAATTTGCGTTATTTTCTTAATTGGTTTTCTAGTAACGTGTTTCAGTGAAATGTATTTACTTTTTTGAATTTGTTTTATATATTCGACCCAACGCTCTTTTGTTTTATCTTGGGAATACTTTGCGAAGTTCAAGAGGAACACCTCATAATTTATGCACATCTATACGGATACTCGGTTTCTTGTTCACTTTTTGTTCGTTTGTTTGCAAGATCAACATAAGAAGCACATCTCAAGTTACTTAACCTGCGCTTTCTTACTCGAAATGTCAATGTAAATTTTTTGTACTAATGCTGCCTGTCGAAAAGCTAGAAGTCGAAGTTTTTGACACGGCATTCAGTATAGCCGTTGCAAAGGATTCCGCGCGCGAACTTCATATATTAAAACGAATTAAAGTGTTTTTAGAAGCGGAAAGAATACTAAAATTTCGTCCAACATTGGAGCAACATGGTAGTCTTGCGATTGAAAACAAACATTGCAATAACAAAAATAATAATTCTGATAAATTGTTCTGATAATTGTTTAATCAGGATTTGTGATATTTGTTCGTTCACTTTTAATTTTTCTTATAAATATTATCTTAAATTTTTAGTTATGATAGTTTAACGCAGCACCTCTAATGAAAGATATTTAGTAGCATTATGTAGCAGTAATATATATGATGCGTATTAGCTTTTTTCATATTTCTTCAACATTGCCCCAGAACAGTGCAAAGTTTATTAATATTTACATGTTCTGAATATTGATTTTAATTGGTATATTTTGTAACATGATTGATGTTTATTGTAATGGGTAATTATTTGTAACATTTAACTTCTATTTGTATAATTTGAAAATAGTATTACTAAAGTACATTTGTAAGTCACTGTTCTTTTACTCACGCGAAATTTTTCTAATTGAAATTGAAAACACAAATATTACAATTCATAAATTATTTGTATGTTGTATTATTATAATTATTTCTGGAATTTGTAGACACATTCTGCCAACACTGGTTTCAATAGAAAATGAGCCTAGGGAAACCGCACTAATACCATTCCACGCTAGTTATTATATAATTCTTGGAAACAATAATGGAAAGATTACCAATTATGAGAGTAATTGGTATAGAGTGTAGACATGTCAATGTATTTTAAAACTTGCCTATATGTTAAAGTATTTAGAATTGTTCTTTCTAAAGTTAGTTCAGCGCATGCCGGCACAACGAGGCCCAAGTAATTAATTTTGTCGATTCTGATGAGATATCCTAAATACAAGAAATATTATCAAACATTGCGTAGAACTGAATTGTGTTTTGTGTAATTGTGCTTCTACTCGGGTGTGGATGTTAACGAACGATTTACTATCCATTTCAAAATACGCACGGTTCTCTTGAAACTATTGTATTCTTATATGGACTGACTGCGTCCTGTGTTGACAATTTCTTACTTGCAGCTTCTGCCTCGCAGGCGTCGTACGGCAATTGAGTGCTACATGTCGTTTAGTTTCCGCCCCCTTAATGCTTGCTGATGTCATATAGCTACCTAAGGCGTACAACGTTTGGTGATTTTCGTCAAATTATTCACTTTGTCTAATGATAATCATACTCGAATATCTGTAATCCCTGTCTCACACCTGTGAACACTATGTGAAATTTGTATTATTTTATTACATTAGGAAATTAAATTTAAGTTTTATTAGTTCAGAAACTGGCATATGAGAAATTTTATTGCTTCACGAACATATGTTGAAATATTTTGTAGACGTCGTTCTTTAAAAGAGACTTTCTAAATTGTAGGCCTCTGCATGGGAGATGTCACTATTTGTGGGGGAAAAATCAAACCAAGGGACTGTAATGATATTTGGAAGCCCAAATTGATCAAGAAAGAAGTTCTTGAGCATCAATAAATTAATTAGTTGTCACATGCTGTTTCAGTTCGAATTTAACGATTGATCATTACTCAGATTATTAGTAAGGGATCTAAAATTGTATGTTATTTTCTTTGGCGCAGTATAATGTGGTTGAATTTCTTGGTCATTTTTTACTTATGTTTTTACGGAGGAGAAGAGAATTTGTAAACAAATATATTTTTATTAATATACGAGTATACTCGTATTTGTGTTTCTGTAAATACCTTGAATTGAAGCCGGTGATTTCTTGGTACAGTGAAGACAAATTGTGTCTCTCCGAATATTATGAAAAATGTTACATATATTTATATAATATTAGTTATTGTTATCGTATTGAATCTAAAGTACATTAATAATTGTTGTGAAGTGTTATTCTATTTTTTCTACCATCACCCCGCAGGTTTATTCCTATGATATAAAATGCACCTCAATGTGATGCTCACAATTCCGTTCCTTGTTGTGCTGTATGGTCGTGCGAGGTATTTGCTGCTTCCAGGGATGGTAATGCCTTGGAGGAAGATATTACAGTTTAGATGTTCCGAGATCTGCCTAAAATTCCATAGTACTATCAAAAATCAATTCCTAAATTCTTATATTAGCATTTTCTATTGTATACTACATTTGGTATTGTTACTGAATCTGAATTTGTTATTGTTATAGATTTTTATTGTTATTGCAATATTATAAAAAAGTATTTATACGTTGTTTGCGTAATTTCAATTTGCACAATGTATACCTGTTCCACATATATAGCGATCCACATCAAAGACAAAATTTTCCTCCCAAGGGCTTTTGCCATCGGTCGTTGCCTTGCTATGGCGCCTGTCTCCCCCACTCGGGGTAATGTGCTTCTACCTTTGAGCCGTTAAGGCTCCGCTCACGTCATCTTGTTGTCAAATCATACTCGAATATGCTAATTAATTCTAAATACATTTGTACTGATATATTGTACCATACACCTTGTACCGTTATTCTAAATACACGTTGAAAGTTAAAATATCTAACATTTCTCAATTTAAGGGTGATGAATGTATATGATGAAAATTGGAAATTTCATGTAAAATCACGATGTATACTTATGTCATTAAAAATTAAAACGTGATTGTTGCTCAAACTACAACTAAAATTTCTTATTTCTAGACCTGTTGACTATATCCACTCCCTAAGATGACTCCCAATTAAAATTTACAGGCGGGTGATGAAACCGGGATTAGAGGATCGAAAGTTTCAAAATTTTCGGCATTATTGAAAAACCACATCAGTTTTCATAGACTTATATCGATAACGAAGTACAGCGTCATGATTATCCTATCAGTGTTTTTTTTCAAGTAGTCTCGTAATGCGTGAAGTTGGGTACCTACAAGCACAGCCGCTATGAGGTAATGTGGGCTCCCCAAGCACAAAATCGTGTTGCGACCTCATTCTGAAAAAAAAATCCTTGGGATTTTTTTCTTTCCACCAAGGGGCCCTAGCAATCTTTTGCGCAGAAGTCTCCTTCACTATAAAATGGGCCCTTAAACATTTGGAGCATTAACAGTTAGATAAAGATTGTCAGTAAAGTACAAGTACCGTGGAGAGAAGTGTATTCGGTGCACCTTTTCTTAATTTTTGGGATCTCTACCCTAACTCACAGAGAAGTTAAATTCCGAATACCAACGTAAATGAGCGTTTTTGGTAAGAATTGATAAAGTATCCGCTAAAAAAACTATTTGCAAAGGCAAGTCAGCTACAGATTTTAGCTATTAACACTCATCGCAATCTACGTGAAGGAGTCGACTTACCGCCGCCAGAACATGGAAAACGATAATTTGAAGTTCAATATTTCTCTCTGAAGTCTAGAAATCTTGCACAGATAGGGAAGTTACATTTATGCACAGAATTAAACAAGGGTCCATCTCAGTATTCGCTCTAATTATCAGGGAAACTGAACGAAAAATCTGATTGGGAAGAGGACTATTGAGACAGACGTTGAGATAGTGCGACCCACACGTCCGGTTACAAGCCGTAAGGCCAGTACCCGACCTGAGACGTCTTGGGGGGTGGCGAACACAATTCGCCAGATGGTCAGCTAGCTCAGTAAGACGTCCCAGTGTGGACACAATAAATAAAAAAAGAGAAGAATAGGGGGGCAGGGTCGTGAAGATCGTTTTAGATTGAATGCAAAATTACACACAACTCGAGTTAGAATCACTTTTCACTTAATTCAGTATATTCTAGAAATATTTGCTGCTGTGACAGATACATAAAATGGCACACAGAAAACTCAAATACAGAATACTCTTGACTGTCTGTAAGAAAAACCCACACACACACTAATAACTCGATACACAATTTCTTACTCTTCTTTACAACCCAAATTTTTAACACACACTCACTCCGGAAATTCTGAGAATCGTTAAAATATTACTTTATACAAAAATGAAAGAAAAACACATTGAAAATCAAAACTAGTACTTCTGACTTAACATTGCTTTCACAAAAAATGAAACACACTCTCTCTCTCTCTCTCTCTCTCTCTCTCTCTCTCTCTCTCTCTAAAATCCAGAGAATGATTACTATTATGATTCGTCTCTTACACAGACTCTTAATCACTAAATTACAATATCAGATCTTCGAATCCTTTTAAAAGAAAAGATTGATTCTGTTCTCACGTATTAGAAGTCGGAAACAAATGTACTTTTACTTTCTTTATCTTTTAAGCATGGTAAATATGTTACCCTCATTCTCTTTCTACGTAACGGATTCAGAATAAGCTTTCTGATTAAAATGAATTACTCCTATTCCTACAAAAACAGTTCATTTAGTACGACCTTACTTTATTCTCTTCTCGGCCGTGTCGGGAAGTCAGCTGTGCTTTCTTCAACCCCTTCCCTCGGAGCTGTTTCGGCCTTGAAGCGTCGGAGCCTCGGGTTGAGAACGCATTTGCCCACCAGAAACGCGTTCTTCGTCTCGTTCAAGGTTTATATTCTTGCGTACTCTCATATGAATTTTACTTAATTTCCAATTATGATTAATGACCAACTGGATATTCAGAGTTGAAATGGATCCAGAGATCGCCCTCTTTTATACGAGCACAAACTTTAAGAGAGCATATATATATAAAAAGAAAAAAAACTGGAAAGAGAAATGAATGCAACTATTAATTACTGCCATCTATTCAAAACTCCTCTCCCTAATTCTCCTATTATAAATTCATAATGTCTCTTATTATCTTTCTTCTAAGATAACGTTTAAATCACTTTATAATAGAATATTTACCTCTTCCTATCTTCGTGAAGAGTTTTTCTAAAAGTTGCACATCTGAAGTCCGCTGCAATATCAATTCCTGGCGTGCCGTTTTCAATACGTCTGCCCAGTTCAGCTGCTATCCTCAGAAAGAACTTTTTCTTTCATCTGACTACCGGTCTCGCACAATCTATTGTGGCGGTCTCTCTTGATCTAATTCTCAGTTAGAATTCCTAATATTCATCCGCGTTGGCGCGAGTTCAAAATACTCCTTTCCCTCGCTCTCTTAGGTCGCATGTGACACGTTTTCGAAGTCTAAGAAAACGGACGGTCACAGTAGTACAATTAGAGGTTATTTAGTTTTCTAGAATTAGTTAAAATGGTAACTAATGTATTACATATCATTGTTGAAACCAATATCACTTCACTTTGTGGTGCTCAGTATAGTATCTGATTGTATGGAAACTCTTATGCAGCAGAAAAGATTTTACTTGTCTTTTAAACTCGTGTGTCGATTTTGATCGCTTAATGTCATCTGGCAATAAGTTGTAAAATAATGTAGTACATGTATTGTATATTAATTTTATTGTAGTGAGCATTTGATACTGACACTTGATAAATATGATAACTACGTCGAGAGTTATAGTTATAGACATCGGTATTCCCTGAAAATATGTTTCCACCCTTGAGTAAGTCATTTTTGACAACAACCACTGACGCGCACATCAAGAAGCAAGGTGTTATGGATGTAGGGGAGCATTGAAAGTTAGCGCGCAAGCAGCCGGGAAGCGCGTGTTGTGGGGGCTCCTTAGTGCTGAGAAAGCAGCCACCGGACCGCGAGCCCGAGGCGGGTCACTGCCCATGACGTCGCCTCCGGGATATAAGGAACTACGAGCGCTGGAGTAGACAGACTTACTTTTAGAGAGAGCACCTATGTATACTAAATATGTATTAGTATTTGAGGTTTTGCTGAATAGGGAGATCAATTGCATAGTTTCCCTTTTTAATTGAAGATAAAATTGTTTATTTCAAATAGGGAAACAGCATTCAAACTGTTTTCCCTTCGTTTCCCTTAATTTGTTAATACGGAACCAATTTGAAATATCTGATATTGTACTATTTACGGTTTCTTTTTGCAAAGAATATTCATATCATCCGCAAAGGGAAGTGTCCTTCCGTTTCGAATCGTCGAAGGTATATAGATTGATTGATTTTTCGTGTTTTTGGGCGCGTCAACTGCTTCGGTCATTAGTCCCGTTAGTGTAATGCATGTTTTTTTTCTCGGGAGAGGGCAGTGATCTTCTCCCCGCTGGATGGCGAGATCCGGCGCCGACCTACCGTCGACTAGTGGGGTTTCCCCCTAACCAGGACTCTCCCACCAGCGAGGCACCGCCCCAGCCGGGACGAGCTCTAAGCTCCCGACCGGTCTCCCGGAATATGTGATAGTGTAGTCCATGTTAGTGTAAGTGTGTGTGTAAGGGGAGAGGATATGACAAGGAAGAGGAAACAAAGGTCCGTGGCCCGTTTTGTAGGTTACTGCTCCGGCATTCGCCTAGTGTTTGTTAAATTTAAAAACTGCATTACTCAAGATTCAGCCGAGAAGCCAGCCCGTCCATCATTTGAAGATCTCTACTTTGTAAAATTTGTGTTTAGGGCTTAGTTTTTAAATTTAAGTTAGTATAAGCACTCTATGTAATTTACCTTTTTAAGTACTTAGAAAATAAGATCTGGTGGCTAAAAGCCCCAATATGTGATTATATGGCCATAGAACAGTGTAAAAGATGATATGGGGTGGTACAGTCAGTTCTTAATAGCTATCATTTGGTAAACAGTCAAAATTAATAATTAATGACATAAATTCTCAGCTTTTAAAAACAGGTTTATGCTCATTGTAAGGAAACCAGCCATAGAAATGGCACATGCTAACAAAATCCCAAAGTTAGAACATTTTTGGGATTGATTGGTACCTTTGTCTGCCTTTGAAAAAGTAGAAAAAGCCATTTTTTAGGCAAAACAAAATTTGTTATGTGTACATCATAAGTTTCCACTAGCGACCGCTAGAGTGCACTGATCAGTAGGTGCAATAACTACCAACGCCTGTGCATAGGCAACCTGCCTGATGTACATGTTTTGCTTTTTGCCTAATTACAAGGCGCTGTATGTATTCTTTGTCAAGGCAATGAGCATATAGCTGCCTTGTTATCGATTAGTATAGCGTCACGCTCCAGTGACGTTTTGTGGCAACCCCCACCACGTTACAGAGGCTATATAAGGGTCTTCATTGAAATATAAATTTTTGGAGTGGCTTATTGCCACACATTGATGGAATTGGATTGATTATCTATGCTATGTTAATATGTATGTGTATGTTGTAATTTGATATCGCCTTTGTATAGTGTCGACTTTTTCTTATGTATGGTTACGGTGCGAAAGCACAAATTGTTCATTGGTGCGAAAGCACGAATTTTTTGTTGTATAGGAACTCGTGTCGAGCTCAAAATGCGGCGATTTCCTTGCAAGAGCTGCGTAGGGCGTAATGGCGGCGCAATCTCATTTATATGTAGTCTGCACGATTGCTAATTGTTTTGTTGATTGTTGCAGCATTTGGCTCCACGTCTTTAGTGAGACGATTCCCTCGCATTGGACCTCTGGAGCAAATACGTGACGGAGGACGGGCCCGTACGGCAGTGGCCGTGGTCCATTGTGTTCCTCTGCTTTTTGGCCCCGTGAGCGGCTAAACAAGGTCGCTCGGGTATCAAGCCGCAGTTGGCACGAAAAGTGCACAAACGGCTTTCAGGAAAAGGTGGCACTGTATTTGTTTTATGATAAGGCGATTTCTTACTATAATTAATGAAATTCCATCAACTACGTAAAGGTTGTAGCAACAAAATCTCGACCCTGAATGTTCTTACATTATTAATAATGTCATTTTAAAGTGTTATTCACATCTCTTGCAGCTTGTAATTTAATTTGTTTATATTTTTGTATTGAAAGGCTTCAATCGCGGAGTCTTTGTCAGGTTGTAATTGTACGTCAGCAATTTCTTTCGCCCTAAAGTGGGCTCTTATGTATTTTGGCTTTTGACGTTTCTAATTCTATATAAATTTATGTGTAAAGGCGAAATGGCCTTTTGAATTGTTCATAAATTTACATTCTTGATTGATAGCTCTCGTAATTGTTTCATTCCTCTTACAGCATTGTGAACACCAATGAGGAATATTGTAAACTATATTTGTAATAAATTATTGTTGAAGTGATGTTGGATTGTGTCTCTAACCGTTGACCCCTCTATGGAAACTCACTTGGGAATTTTTGAACCTAGTGCCTTTTCCCTTTGAAAATAGCATCTTCTACGAAGTCTTATTCCTAGGAATTCTTGTGTTAATTCCGCTCAAACTCCATTAGGACCTTGTATTGTCATTATAACTTTTGTTGCTGTTCACTCAGCTGGCGACCGTGAAAAATATGTTTGATTTGTAACAGTGTTGATCGGAGAAACCACGGAAAACTACCAATCAGAGCAGCCCGCCGCTAGAATTCTCCTCCAGACAGCGACTGAATTCGACCTAGCTGAAAAGCTAGTATCGAAAATCCTGTCGCCATCAGGACTCGAACCTAGGACCTCCCGGTTAGAGGCGCTGCAGTGACATCAGTTGATGCACTGAGCTACCGCTCCCGGTCGAAGGTATATAGTTTACGTATAGTAGGTAGAGAATAGGGGAAAGTAGGAAAAATGAACCCTGCAGAACTACTCTTAGGGCAGCCTAACAGGCCGCACTAAGTTTCGCGGCGTTGACGGCTGTCTGCCAGTACCGCTTCTGAACCCATGGGTTTCTTCCTTACCCGCGATATTCAAAGGGACGGATATTACACTGCGAATTTGATACATAATTACTTTTCTTTCATTTTTTCTTCATTTTGTTGAATTTGGAGCTCAGGGAAACTATATATTAAAAAAATAAGGTATTCTGCCATGTCTTTGTATAGAGCTTCTACTGAATCGATTGTAGTCTTTTTTCCTTTAAATGAAAGATGTGATCTCTAGATGTGTTATCAGATACTGTTAGTGTTGATTCACCAACATTTACGGTGTAAATTAATTAATTAAATCATTCTTTAATAGTACGCTTATCAATAGTCAGTTGTTTTCTTCCAGCGGTTGATATAATATATATATATATATATATATATATATATATATATATATATATATATATATATATATATATATATATGAGAGAGCGAGAGCGAGATAGAGCGAGAGCGAGCGAGAGAGAGCGAGAGCGAGCGAGAGAGAGCGAGAGCGAGCGAGAGAGAGCGAGAGCGAGCGAGAGAGAGCGAGAGCGAGCGAGAGAGTGAGAGAGAGTGAGAGAGAGTGAGAGTGAGAGAGAGTGAGAGTGAGAGAGAGTGAGAGCGAGAGAGAGTGAGAGCGAGAGAGAGTGAGAGCGAGAGAGAATGAGAGCGAGCGAGAGAGTGAGAGCGAGCGAGAGAGAGCGAGAGAGAGCGAGAGAGAGAGCGAGAAAGAGAGCGAGAGAGAGAGAGCGAGAGAGAGAGAGCGAGAGAGAGAGAGAGAGAGACAGAGAGAGAGAGAGACAGAGAGAGCGAGAGAGAGACAGAGAGAGCGAGAGAGAGACAGAGAGAGCGAGAGAGAGACAGAGACAGAGAGAGCGAGAGAGAGACAGAGACAGA
>BLKR01016599.1:0-23844 GCA_011170035.1 Teleogryllus occipitalis | reverse complement strand
TGAATTAGAATTAAAAACACCAGACACTTTTCAAGATTCAAGTTTAACCAGTAGTTTAAGTGGTCCAACTATAAGTGTTGATGAAAGTAAAACTCAGGTCAGCCCCTCACCGTCTGTTTCATCTACATGCAGTTTGGCTGTTCCTTTATCTTTTTTAGGGGCAGGGACAGGTAAATGTTCTGTAAACATTCAATTTTGAACCATGTATTTCTAATGAGTATGCATGTTACAAATTATCAGAATTTAAATCTAATTTTTCATATCTCTAATGTCAGATGACATTCCAACTTGGATGAGTTCCCCAGAGATGCTAGCTCTGCAACACAATCTGACATTCCCCGAAAGTGCCACAGCTTCTCCTGTTATTAGAAGAACACACAAGTGTCGAAGATTTTCGGTAGATCTCAGTAAGTAAAGCATGTAGATCTCAGTGGGGAAATATATCAATATTATTTGATGTATTTTATAATGCTAGATTTTTGTTCTATTCTGTTTCTTCAGGTCAAATGCGGTCATTGAGATTATTCTTTAATGATCCTGCCTGTACTTGTGGTCAGTTAGTAGTTGCTTCCCGGGAAAGTCAGTACAAGATTTTGCATTTTCATCACGGAGGCTTAGATCATTTGGCTAAAGTATTACAAGAGTGGAATTTCTTACTACACTCACCCCAGCCTTCAGGCGATGATCATTTGCCATACAGACATTTTATGGTCTGTCGGTAAGTTTGAGTCTATGAGGATGTAATAACTCATTCGGGAGTTCAGAATCCTGTTGAATGTATTATTTTGACTCAGACCAGAGGTGGGCCAAGATGAATTGCATCCAGAAGAAGGACTTGTGCCTCCTGTTGGACGGGATATGTGGATAAATTTACTCAATGAAGAAGGACAATTGGAGGATGATTTGACTCTTCGTAAAGTAATTTCTGTTATAACTCAATGAAAAAATAGACACTTAAGGTCTAAGGTCATTTTAGCAGTATATCATGTTTTGTGTTTCAGGGCATTTTCTTTGGTGGACTTCAGCCTGAGATGAGAAGTACTGTATGGCCTTTCCTTTTGCATTGTTTCACATTCCAATCAACTTATGAAGATCGAGAACAAATTGTTGCTATTCGTAGACAAGAGTATCATGAAATAACGTAAGCTTTTGGGAGAAAGAAATCAAGAGAAGTCCATTTCAAATTATTATGAAAGTCATGTTATTATATTCCTTCCATTTGGTTCATGCTTTAATCATAAATTTCAACAAGAATGCTGAGAATTTTTATGACTTTTTCTGAAAAGAGCATAAATGATTAACCTTAGTTCTAAAGAATTACATACCCCCTCTCTTGTACTGACCCCTTTCATTCTTCTAGAACAGTAAGTTAAGAAAAGGTTAAGTGGGAGCAGTAATAAATAAATTAATAAGAAAAATTCATTTATCTATATAAAAACGGAATAGTGAGTGCCAGACACTATTAATTTTTTGGTTAAAGTAGAGAACATGGTACACCCTTAGAGGCACAGTGGAGTGGGGGGAGGGTGGAGAGGGAAGGAGAGGGTGCAGAGGAGGGGAGTCTCCTGAAGCCCTCTCTCAAATTACGCTACGGGCTCTGATAGAAATGAATTAAACTTACCGATAGGCGATTTTCATGGCTCACCCTTCATACACTTTGTCCGCGCTGCAATTTAATGCCAAAATTTTTGAAGAAAGAACACTACAAACTTTATCACACAAGCACACCACCCCTGATCGCAGTACTATTTAGTAATAGAGCTCCGGCAAGATACTAGGATGAAATTGCCTCCCCTTATCATCGCCTAACCACCCCTTGTCCCCTCCACCATGGATTTACCCCTCGCCGGAGTGGCGTGAAGTGCCGGTTTAAGCGACTTCCTTAGGTTGTACAGTGTTCTAAACATCAATCTTTTTTTCTTATAGATAGTAATTTTTTCTTGAAATAGCTTTTGTGCTATTTTGTGAAACTAAATTGCAAGTCAATATTTGAGAAGAAATGTTCTTCCCATCTTTACACTAGTGATTTAAGTGGTATTCAATGAGGAACAATTTACTTTCATTTTAAATGGAACAATCCTGTAATAGCTATGAAATATAAAAAACTAGACGTGTTACAGAATGGCCCAGACTTTCTCGTAGAAAATTTTTCTAATTTCCTTACGGTGGTCTGGCTTTAAGGTCTTGCTCCATTCTCTGACCAGCTGCCATCTATAATTGCTCAAAGTACATTTTCTTGACATTTTCTCAACTTTTTGCTTTCCTAATTGTACAACTGAAATATACCTTCAAGAATATTAAAGAAGAGTAAAACATCATCGTAAATAGAAATTTTCATTGAATAATATGAAGCAGTTCTTAAGAAAATGGCGATTAAGCATTACTGTAAATGCGAAATTTGAAGCTCTTTTTTAACAGGAATCTATTGAGTTTTCTAAAAACTTCATTTGAAGTAATTTGAAGAACTTACACTCACAAATTCAATAATGTATGCAAATCCATTGAAATGTGCATATTAACGAGATATTTCAAGAAAATTACTTTTGTGTAATTTTTGAAAAAACAAAAGAAAACACTTTACATCATGTTAAACAGTACAATTCACACTATCCATTGGAAAAATTTGGAGCCATTTTTGAGAAAATAGCAATTGAACGTTCCTGGGAATATGAATTTTGAGTTCATTTTAACAGAAAACTGTGAGTTTTCAAGAAACTTATTATAACGTTATTTAAAACACATGTACTCATAAATACAATAATGTTAGTAATTCACTACTAATGAAAATATTAACGACGTCTTAGACAATTAAAAAGATTACATTTAGCACTATGCCAACCAAAAGTTTAAAGAAAAAAAATTGGAGCTGTTTTTGAGAAAATATTGTTTCTTTTTAATTTTTAAAATAGTACATATTACACATATATTCACAATATTTCATGCAATGTTGCGCAAAAACTACGAAAAGTTTCAAAAAATGTGCATGACCTTAATGAAAGGACTAATTATGGACAAAAAATTTAATTTGAAGGAAAAATCTCTATCTTTAATATTGTAATAATAATAATAAAATTTATTGAGTCACATATACAATTTCAATAGTGTATGACGAGTCAGATGATGTATGCAGGTGCACAAGTTTTCCTGGGCTCCAAATTTTAGTTTTCTCTTATTATACACTATTATGGGTAAAGGTAAAGCAGTATGTTAATATAAGAATATAAGAAATATTCACCTCTATGTGAAAGAACTGGAAGCAACATTCAGTTTTGATTTTGAATACACTGCTAACAATTTTAAACCCTCCACTCTCATGTATACCAAAAGGGAGCTCAAGAAGACTTGGGCAGAGTGAAGTTACATTTACTGTCCAGAAATCAAAGCTAGGGCCACCTCAGCATTTGCTCAAAGGATCAAGGGAAACTGGACAAAAACCCTGATTGAGTTGGTGTCGCTGATCATACAATACTTGTTACAAATGATAGTAATAATAATAATTATAATTATAATAATAACAATTCTAATAATAACAACAGTACTATTAATTTAGAAATGATTTAACAATATTATTGTTAACAATGCCTAATGCATCTAGCAAATTCAAGGTGAAGGAAATAGTAATTTTGGTCTGGCATTCTCCTTCTATATCAGTCTAACTGCAATGCAGGATGGGATATGCCAGTTCTTTTTTCTTTGCTTCAGCTCCAACAGTCAACATGAAACAGAAAGTCAAATGGGATAAGAATTTTTATTTATGTATTTTTAAGGGAAGAAGTTGTGATTTGTAAATTCCTTCACACTGTAGAACATGTTAAGCGGGAAAGCTTTCAATTTATTTTTAAATGTATGTGTTGTGTTTATGTCTTTAATATCATGGCTCAATTTGTTGTAAAGTGTAATGCCTTCTATTAGGGTACTTTTTTGCTGAAGTGTAGCTTCAGAATGGGGAACATGTAGGTTATCCTTTTGACGGGTGTTGTAATTGTGTACATCAGAATTTAGAGTAAAATTGTCTTTGTTTTTCATGAGAATCTTCTTTGTGAAGACTACTATTTCAAATATATACATGCATGGTAGTGGAAGAATCCTTAATTTTTTGAACAAGGGTTTGCAAGACTCCAGCTTATGAGTGCTGGTCATTGTTCGCAGTATTCTTTTTTTGGATAATAAATGTGCAAGAGCTTTCAGGAGCATTTCCCCAAAATATTATTCCATATTTCAAGTGTGAGTGCACGTTTGCATAGTACATTGTCCTAAGAGTCTCAATGTTGGAGCTTGACCTGAGGGTGTATAGGGCATAGCAAGATTTGGTGAGCTTCTTATTAAGATTTGAAATGTGAGCATTCCATTTTAGGTTTTCTTGGATTGTTAGACCAAGGAAGGTAGTTTCATGGGATATTGTTACAGGATTATTATTTATGAGCAAATGCTGGGAGAATTTTTCTTTGGATCGGGGATTAATGAAATTTAGAGAGACTGTCTTGCTGGTGTTTATGATGAGTTTGTTGTCTTGAAACCATTTTACTAGTGCATGCAAGGTTTTTTGAGTTTGTTTTTCTAATGATTGTTGTGTTTTTGCTTTGATGATAATGTTTGTGTCATCTGCAAACAAAATTATTTTGTTATTTCTTAAAGCCGAAGGCATGTTATATATGTATATAAGGAATAGAATTGCCCTAGGATGGATCCTTGCGGGACTCCACAATTTATCATCTGAGGGCAGGAGTAGTATGAGGACATTTTGTTTTCTTTAATGTGCTGGAGGGTAACTACTTGGCTACGGTTTGATAAATATAATATGATCTATTGGCCTACAATGCCTCGGATCCCTGGCATTTCTAGTTTTGTTAAAAGTATGTGATGTTCAATAATGTCAAAAGCTTTTGATAAATCTAAGAAAAGGCCAATGGGAATTTCCTTCTAATTTAGTGCAACAAGTATGTCATTTAGAAAGGAGAAGATGGCTGTGTCTGTGGATCTATTACTCCTGAAGCCATGTTGTGGAATTATTTGTATTGAGAAAATGTTCGAGTGTATCATTGAAAAGCCTTTCTAGAATTTCTGAAAATCCTGATAGCAGGGAGATAGGTCTGTAGTTCATTGGATCATAACTATTGCCCTTTTTAAACAATGGTTTAATTTTTGCCCTTTTGAATACATTTGGGAACATGCCTGTTTTTAGAGAGTGATTGCAAATGTGAGAGAGTGGTTGCACTATACATGGAGCACTGTGTTTAATAAGAAAATCTAGAATGTTGTCCAGACCTGCTGAGAATTTATTCTCCATTTGTCCAATGATTTTAAAAATTTCAGAGCGGGTGGTTTCATATAAAAATATGGAATTTACAATTTGTGTAACATGAGTGTTTGGTTGGTGTGTTTTATTGTTTAGGGAATGTTGAGAGATTAATTTTGTACCAATTTGGGAAAAGTGTTCATTGAATATGTCAGCAATTTCTTGTAGTTGTAGAAAGACGTCAAAAAAGTTCATACTTTTACAATTTTTGAAACTTCAGCAATGAACAACAGACCAGTGCCACCTTTATAAATGTATTTCATTCTATTGTTAAAGAAAAAATTTGTAGCCATTTTTGAGAAAATTTTGAAAATTTCCCAAGGGCTTCATGTAAAATACCCTCAAAAATTAATTAATGTTTTTCAAAATCTCAGATCTTAGACTTGTGCCAGTGTGGAAAAAATCCTACGCATGGTTTAGGTGCTAGTGTTGTTCACATACAGCAGTCAGATGAATTTTGAAAAAAACAATTTTTTGGTATCAGGGGACCCCAAAATGTGTATTTCTGTTGAAATCTTGAAATCAATTTTCCGCAGTATTACATACCTTGCTCTATGCTACATTTATACTAGTATATGAGAAAGTAACAAATGAGGGGAATAATTAATTTGCAACACTGTAGAAGTTAAATTTTAGTATGATATCAACATACTACACTTTTGCATTCCAAGTATTACATGTTTTGTTATTTGAAATCATCTGTATAAAAGTTATTAATTAATGTGTTATTTTCACTTTGACCTTTATTTCTTTGGAAGTGTTATGGTTGTTACTTTTAAAATGTTTGTTCTGTCTCATATGTTATTAGACGCAGGCGTTTGGAAATGGATGGGGAAAGCAAAGAAAATTTTTGGCGTAATATTCAATGTGTTGTAGAGAAAGATGTTATTCGCACAGACCGTGGTAATCCTTATTTTGCTGGTGATGATAATCCACATGTGGAAGATATGAAGTAGGTACTTCTATACAGGGCAAGTCTAGTGACATTTTATATTTATTATTATCCATATCTCCCAAATTACCTTTAAATGTTTAATCAGTGGTGCATCCAAGGGAGGCTTGAGAGGATTCAGGCTCCCCTGAAGCCAATAACACATATTAACAAATGAAGGTTTTACTAATTTTAGTAGGAATGAAAGTCATTTGATATCTCAATTGAATACATTATTAATAATTATAAATCAATAAATAAAAAATTAAATTTAAATTCAGCATAAATGATAAGTTCTTTATTAGAAAACATGAAGTCAGATAGACGTGCATGTGTGTGTGTGCGTGCGCGCGTGTGTGCGTGCTTGCGTGTGTGTGTCTATATATACATATATGTATACACACAGACACAGACATATATACCCTCTCTTGCCTTTTCCATAGGCAAATTCTGGTTGCACCACTGGTATAATTAGTTTAATTTTGAGAAATATTGATTGAAGTTTGAGAAATAAGTCTGATTTTTCAAATAAATGCTATGTGATTTTTCAAATAAAGTGAGGAGTTATTAAATTTATGTTTGCATTTGAACTATGCATATTTTTCACAAGATATTTTGGAATCTGAAACTATTATATCAGTGTTTTGTACTTCAATTTATTTATAATGGCTAGACATCAGATGTTTGGGCACTAAAAAATTTTAGTGGACATTAAAGTAGACACTAAAAAATTAGGTCCCTAAAAAGCACTGGAAATATCAAGAATAATGCAAAAATGTGTAGTGTCAAAAGTTACATATGCAGTAAAATGAAAAATTGTTTGTCATTTTTGCATTTTTATTATTTTGTAAACTTAAACACACTAAACAAGTATGAACATTTTTATGTAAAACTAGATTTACGTATTTACAATTCTTCTACATTTTATTCTTCATAGTTTACATTACAATACATTACCAGTAACTTTTCAAGGATCACAAGTTCAAATTTGTGATGATGGGGAGACAAAATTGGTTTGAATGCGCAGAAGGATCTCTTAATATCTACTGATGAGGCTGGCATTTATTTTAGAAATACAACATTAGCAACTCTGAATCCTTCTTGGAATTTACATTTATTTCCACTTCAAATTTTGGTGCCCTCTGTGTTTTGTCAATTGACATGTTCTCAGAACATGGCTGGTATTTATGACATAGGGAAATGGAGAAAAATCTGTTTGTAAACGTTCAGGAATTCTCTCATATTTAAAAATACAAAGACATGAATTGAAGGTTTTGTAATGACCGTTTCATAATAACGTTGGACCATAGCCCATTTTCTGATATTTTCACATTGTATCAAAAAATAATACATAAAAGGCAAAAAAGTCCAATAATTCTAAAAAAGGTATTTATACAAAAATAAGCATTATAAAATTTCATCATATGTCATTATTTGTCATGATTTGTGCACACATATTATAGGGCTTTAAATAAGTTTGCTAAAATAAAATATGCATTTACCTAAACATGCAATGTCTAATTATGGCACTTTATGTTTAATTAGTTGTTACGGTGTCATCCAATTGGAAGCTTGAACATCACCATAGTGACATCTCTGTAGTGATGTTCAAGCTCCTGATTGGATGACTCCATATCTGCTGAGCGTTCAAATGCCACTACAAATAAATTGAAGTGTATTATGTTCATTGTGAATATTTTGTTTAACATCTGTCAATTTCATTCCATTTTTTTTGTATTGCTCCATGTCAAAAGTAGCATGCTTCACAAGTTGCATATTTATGGTATTTTTTCAGAAATATATTGCTAAATTATGCTGTTTACAACCCAAAATTTGGATATACACAAGGGATGTCTGATTTGTTGGCTCCTGTTTTGGCTGAAATTCAAAACGAATCTGATGCTTTTTGGTGTTTTGTGGGTTTAATGCAAAAAGCAATTTTTGTATGTACCCCAACAGATAATGACATGGATCGAAATTTGGTAAGTTTGTGTTTTAAGTCTTGTTCAATTAATGAAATTAACTATTAATACATTTTCTTTCTGATAATGTGTGTTATTGTGTATTTGCAGAATTACTTGCGGGAACTTATTCATCTTATGGTTCCTGATTTCTATGCCCATCTGCAAAGGCACGCTGATGCAATGGAGCTCTTGTTCTGTCATCGATGGATTCTATTGTAAGAAAATTAGTTTGTATACAAAGAAGACATAAGGATGGAGAGAAATATGCAATTTTTAAAATGTTTTTCTTCTTATTTTAGGTGTTTCAAACGTGAATTTCCTGAGCCTGTTGCACTAAAAATGTGGGAGGCATGCTGGGCAAATTATTTAACAGATTATTTCCATTTATTTTTGTGTTTAGCTATTGTTTGCATCTATTCTGATGATGTTATTGCTCAAGATCTAAGAACAGATGAGATGTTGTTGCATTTCAGTTCCTTAGCAATGTACATGGATGGAGAGCTTATATTGAGAAAGGTACATTTTTTCTTTAATCTATATTAAAATTAATTGTTTATCACAGTTCTGTGATCATGAGTCCTTTACATATATATTATGAATATGTTGTGAACATCCTTTAATGTAGCATTGTATGCTGTCAGGCGAGAGGTCTTCTGCATCAATTTCGGCAGATGCCACGTATTCCTTGCACTTTGGGCAGTCTGTGTCAGTTATGTGGCCCTGGCATGTGGGATTCAACTCACGCACCTGTCATTGAATGCTCAGGTACCCATGGCAGAGATCCATGCCCCCATAGAGGTGTCATTCTGCAGCAGTAGAAATTATATAATTAATTAACAATTTTTACGTATAAATTAGCATACTTGTAATTGAGATATTTTTAAAGAATTTTATTATTTATCTTTATTGTTGCATGTCTTTAAAGTTTAAATTTTTACTTTGTTTTAGAGAATGGTTTCTATATGAAATGTTGATTTGTATATGTATATTGACCTTTACGAATCTGTGTTGCTTAAGTTAGTCTGAGTCTCAAGAATTAGTGTTTACTGTTTATTGGACTGAACTTTCTAACATAAATATAAATAGATATTTATATATATGTTAGAAATATATTATGTATGAAGATATATTTTTGCGATGAGTTAATTCCAACGAAGTTGGAAATTTTGTTTTCTGTTGTTAGTGACTGGATGTATCACCTTTTAACTGGTTTATTATGTATGTATATGTGTGTATATATGTATTTGATACATCACATTGCTACAATTAAGATGGGGGTGTTACTGATATTACATAGATGTGCATACGGTGTTTTGATGCCATGAAAATAATCCAAGATTTTTTTCCATTGGGTGATTATACCTACCAATGTCTTCAATGTTATAGTAGATCTGTGTTTCCAAATCTTCAATATTCAAAAATTAAAAACATACATTTTTGAGTTTAAATTTTATTTAAAAAAAAACCTCTTCAATGACAGTTTCTTGTTTCGCAATTTTTATGTTTATTTGTTGTTGTTTTTTTGTTGTTGTTGTTGTCAGGGTGAGCCTAAGGAAGATTTCATCCAATTTTTTAAAACTTTGTTGCATCTTTTTCGCAACATGTCTCTTAGCCCTTCTTGAGCATTAAGCGTACATAAATCTGGAGTAACCCTCTATTAAGTTTTTTGTCTTGTAACATTGCATTCAGTCAATGCCTTTTATGCCTCTGGCTGGGGGCTCGGCGCCAGGGTTCCCGGACGGTCACCTGTCCAGAAATCCACGGTGTCTTGAGTTGCTTAACTTCTGTTATTTCACAGAGTGTAGTTAAGCAATTTAGCTAAGGACGCCTGGTTCAAGACCCAGTTGGCTGGTTACAATCCTAATTATTTAAAAAATGGTTAAGACTTGCAGATCTGTAGTTATATTCAGAGAATGCTAAATATGAACAAGAGTGATGTGCAACATACTTCTCTTCAAATTCAAATAGAGCAGTGTGAAATCTAGTCAAACTTTCTGATTCAGAATACCACATATTGATGGTACAATATTTTTAGTTTCTTAGCATTGAGAAATGATGTATATTGATATAATTTCTGTACAAATTATAAAAAACCAAAGACGTTACTTTTTATATTTTCAAAAGTTTGCCTTTTTTGTATTGATCATGTTGAGGTTAAAATTATATTCAATGTATGTTATTTTGTGTGCCATATTATTTATCTGATTGGTTGCCTTTTCATGAATTATTAAGGTCATGGTCCTAAGGACAATGATATAATTACAATTCAAATTGGGAAAACTGTCTTATGCATAATGCTCTTTCAAAAGTTTCATACAGAACAATTTCTGAGGTAAAAAATTATCTGATCTTCAAATAAAATCCATTGCGTTATGGTTTGTGTTTTTACAATTTGATGACATGAATTTACATTCTTCTTTTATGAAGAAAGAGACAATCTCATAAAATTTACTTCTCTAATTTGCATACACAAATGGCATTTGAAAAAGATATATTAATTTTTCAAAGAAATACAGAAAGATATCAAAAGTCTGTTGATGTCAATTGATGGAAAAGTGGTAGCAAATGAAATAGGTTTAAACCTTTGTTTAATTTTAATGGAAATTGACATTTTCTGTTTCATGAACATTTGTGCTGGAAGTAATCTCTTATGATTTCAATTTGAAAGAACTGGTTGTTTATAATTAGTGTTTAACAATACAAATGAGAAAATGTGTAATTTGGAATGAGGCACAAAACTTGTATTATTGGACATCAATGAGGTTTCTAAAATGTGTATGTTACTTTGTACCTGTAAAAACATTGTTGCTCATTTAATAGACTGCAAGAAATATTATATGTGAATGTTGTATTGTTAGATGTTATTACATCTGAATGAAATTTTTTTTTTCAATATGTTTGAATTGTAATCTCAGACTGAAATATGAGTTTTATTTTAGTAATAAGTATTTATGTTTATGTTGCATTCATGAATATTTTAATGATTTCCATATACGATAGTATACTGAGCATTTATTGAATTTTCCATGCACTGAACAGTTGGTGTGAATAGCTCAGTCATTTTGAATTTTGTCTAATCATTAAAGTGATCTTCAAATGTTATTGCTAGTATTGGTGATTACTGTTTTGAGCTTTCAAATCAACATTCAGTGAATGGATTATGGTTACTTTTCATACTATGTAAAATGATGAGTTATTTACAAGAGTTCTCATACATTTATTATACTTTAATAAAATAATTTGAAACCAGTTTTTTTTTGTTATCTCTCCATCCATTGTTCTTCATGTTCTTTTATTATTTGAGGGAATTACCTTATATGATGCATATAGATCAAGCGCTGGCACAGGTCAAAGGTTGAGAGTTATGGGAAACAAAATTATGCCTGACAGCATAAATAACGACTTCACTGGATAGTACACCTATGGATAGGCCTGAGTGGGAACCTATGCCACTGGAATAGAACTCTCTAAGAGTTACTCTGCTACTCTTGATATATGAGCTGGGACACACTCACCGAGGAGTGTATCACAATTGAAGCAGAGGTCAAATAACACTAATATATTAAAGCCAATGTCATAAATGAAATTCAAGCCCATTCTTAATAACTTTTATATTTGTGTTAACTTACAATACAAAAAACATAAAGAATATGTTTCTTCTATATTAAGCTAACCATACAGATGTAGGATATGGATCACGGGATCGGTCAATTAATGAAACACATTAGTTTGCCAACGTTTTGGAATATTTAATTCCTTCATCAGGCTACAATAAACGCAATCGCATGGAATAAAGACAACTTGTCTGAACAACAACGTTAGAAATCACACAATATATGCCATGAATCAACATTCATGGCATATAGTGTGTGATTTCTAATGTTGTTGTTCAGACAAGTTGTCTTTATTCCATGTGATTGTGTTTATTGTAACCCTGATGAAGGAATTAAATATTCCGAAACGTTGGTAAACTAATGTTTCATTAATTGACCGATCCCGTGATCCATATCCTACATCTTATTAACGGTCGTGAATTCTACAGTGGTTAAACCATACAGGAAAGATTTACCGTAGTCTTTCCTCTATTGTCTCTTCTAAGACAATATTGTTTCTACCAGTGGCGTGTGGTGAAATTTTTATTCTAGGGAAACAATTGCATTTCAATTGGTAGATTTTTAATTATTCATGTGGATAAGACGACAAATGGATAATTTAAACGCTGAGGCGATAAGCACATTCGGAGACCACCATACGCGCGCAGTGACGCTACATGCAACTGGCCGATTGCTTCCAATCCAAAGGCGAACTCCGCTGATGGAGCCTATGCGCGCCCACCACACGCGTCAGCTTTTCTGCTGATCACAGCATTCTCCAGAGGGTATTATTGGCAGAGAGACGCTGGATGCTGTCAGCCCAGTGCTTCCATAGAACTTTACAGGCGAACTCTACCCTATCTATTGGTGACAATAATAATTACGTGCTCATTTTGTAAAGATAAGATTGGACGCGCCCAATTTAAACTGTTTTGACTTGGATTACAAGAAAATGATTGTAAATTACTAGTCAGGTGGTATTAAAATGTAAGATATCCTTGAAAATGATAGGGGAAGCAATGTTTCCCTTGCTTCCATGGAATAAACGCCCCTGGTTTCTACTATTTCTTCAATAACTTACAAAGGTTTTTATGAAACTATTTATTATCAAAAATAGTAAATTTGTGGTTTTGTAATAACATTTGCAACTGAAGTAATGTATATAGATCTACTGAAGAAATTTAATCCCTGATTGTCGTTAATATAATGAAAAATTATTAATGTTAATTTATGTACAATAATTTATAACTGAGTTTACGAAATAATGATTTTGTTAAAATATTTTTTAAATTTTTGATATTAAAGTTTTTTAAGGTGTATTTTAATGTATATTTTTAATATTGTCAATAAGAAATTTATATAAATTATTAATTATCCTCAAGGAAGAAATAAAAATGTGAAGGGATCTAGTTAAAAATTACAGAGAAAAATATTTTATTTATATCCACACTGATCAGTGCAATAGCAAACATTGAAAGTATACATAACAATTCATGAGAATTGACTAGCATAATAAAATGTTTCCTAAACACCTCAGTCAATTTTGTACCACTGTAAGTGTTACACAGTTCCTTTGAGAGATGCTAATGGCAAAAAATTGTCAACATTTGTATGTAGATATTTCAAGTATGCCATTCTGGAAAATTTTACCATATATATATATATATATATAAATTAATATAATTTATAAACGTAAAACTTCACTTATACGTTTTTCAGAGGACTGAAGGGAAAAAAACGTATAAGTGAGAAAAACGCATAATTGAAATAGATTATTATGAGCCAAATAAAAAGTCAATATTTTTGCACTATCGTTTTCCCAGTTGTTTAGCGATATCTACTTTTTTATTGCCATTCTTCCTAACAACTTTTAAAAATTTTATTTTATCTGATATTGAAAGGGGTTGCCTTATCCTACCACTCTTTTTCGTTTGAACGGACACGCAATGGGGACCAAACTGATGACCTTATGCGACTCGATTTCACTGCGAAAACGAAGGCCGTGTCCTGCGATGGCTACAACTAGCGGCGGCGACCCGCGGCTGGTTGCTTCGGTTTCAAGCTTGATGTTTGATGTTGAAATTTACGGGTCAAAGCAGTGTTCTACGTGGGTGACAGGAAGCGCACAACTGCCACAGCCCGACAGCCTAGCGACACCCGCCGCGACACGCGGAAAAGCGATCAGTTTCATTAGTTGCTTGTGTCACGCCGCTACGGAAAGGATCTCGTACGTTATTACGGCCAGCAAAAGGGTCCTCGGAGAGTGGGACAGTTAGTGCACAAACTTTCTCACTTATTAGTTATCTACGCCGTTAGCTCTCTCCCAGGGACGCTTTTGACCTTCCCTCGGAGCTAGCCGTCTCCTCTGGAGATCCTCAGAGAGCTCCCGTACGTACCCGACAAATTTTTCGATGTTCTGCTGCCGGAGGTGGCCGGGGAGCCGATTTAGCGCTACCACTCCGCGGGCTCGCGCTTTCTTGGCCCTCAGCTAGGCCGAGTCTCAGCGCAGGTCGCTCCGCGCCTCACCGCGATCATTTGAACGTTAAACGGGCTTAAAGGGCCTTTTATTATGAACGTATAAGTGTGAAAAACGTATAAACGTTAAACGCATAACTGAAATAATTTAGCACGGGAATTATAGGAATTTATCCGGGGCTTACTAAAAAAAACAACGTATAAACGTGAAAAACGTATAAGTGAGAAACGTATAAACTGAGTTTCACTGTATTTATCTATATATTCTTCTAAACAAATAACATACATATTACTGCCAAAACCAGTGGTACTACTTGAGATAGGAAATTAGCGTTCACTAGTATTCAAATACATACATTTCAAAACATGACCTTACAAAATATTTACATTATCAATATTTACACTCTTAATGTACTTCCTTAATTTATAAGAAATTGGCATTTTATGCAATCTTTGTCAATGAAAAGAAAATGTATCTTTTCTTTTAACCCTTTAAACCTAACAGAATACCTGGAAGAATGACTAGTGAATTCTACATGCTTGAGCAAAGAATCTCGCCTCACATATTTGGTTTAAAGCATTCAAATTTGTCAAAACAATCAAATCTCACAGTATCACACGGTGTCACAAGAAAATAATGAAACACTTTATTTTCACCATGCACTAGGCCTACTTGAAAATTATGTTTGTTATACACTTGCACAAAGATTCTTTTTCATTTTGAACTTTCAATAAAGAGTTACATGTAATATTTTTTGAATCACAGTTCTGTAGTAATTTCATCTTGGGGTCTGAATCCGAGAGTGAAGAAATCATCATCAACTAAATAGTCTCGACTAGCAGACCATTCTGCTAGGGTGGTGTAGTTGGAAGGATTGAACTCCCAGCATGGATTGAACTCATTAGCACTGTCTATAAGTGAAGGTTGTAGCATTGATACTTCTCGCCGCAATACAACTTCACTACTTGCATTAAAAGTGTTTGCCATTGGAGCATTATTGTAATTGCTATTGAATGTTGAGATAGCAAGTTCTTGCAAACTCTGATTAGAAGCTCTTGCTGCTGTATGATTGTTGCTATTACTTTTGAAACTAGAATTGAGACCAGTTGATTTGTTAACGTTGAAAGGTTGGAATGTAGTTAGTTCTCTTCTATTTGTTTCTTGCTCTATATTTATACATGGAGAAGATGGATTTGTTTGGATAGGGACTTGAAGAAAATTCACTAACTGAGCCTGGGCAACCTGTGCAGAAGATATCAATATCACAAGATGATAATAAATGAAACTAAGATGGCTACATAAAATTAAATTAAATTACTTGTACTATTTCTCTCACCTGATGTGGATTTTGCTTTTTGTACCTTCGTAATACTCGCTCACCCCATGCAAGAAGTGTATTCCAATCTGCAGGTGGGGTCAGAATGTTTTCTTCTGAACGATTCAGCAATAAGAGGATACGTGCTAAATCTTTCAATACAGGCCTGTAACAAGATTCAAAAGTATTCTAACAGGTGAAAAAATTATTCAAAACCGTTTGGCTCTCCTATAACTTTTCCTCTAAAAATCACATTTCAAGTACCACAGGGAGAATGTTTGTGCCATCATTTTGAAGTCATTGTGTATCACAAGGAGAAACGAGTCAAACATTCTGGATGAAATGATAAGAGTTATTATTACAGCCCGCAAGTTTGGCAAACTAGCTTTTTACTTTCTTGTATATATTACCTAAATACGGGAATAACATACGAAGTATAAAGTTATGTAATGCTACGGAAAATCGATTTCGAGATTTCAACGGAAATACACGTTTTCGGGTTCCCTGATACCGAAAAAATAGTTGTTGTTTTTTTTTTAAACATCAGTCCGTCTGTCGTATGTGAACAAATCTAGCGCCTAAACCACACGTACTAAAATTAAAGATAGAGATTCCTCCTAGAAGTGAAATTTGTTGTCCATAAATATCTCTTTCATTAAGATCATGTAGATTTTTTGAAACTTTTAGTGCAATAGTGCATGCAATATTTGCAATTTTAAAAAATAACAAAAACAAGATTTTCTCATAAACGGCTCCAAATATTTTCTTTAAATTTTATGTAGGGATAGTACCAAATGTACCCTATCCGATGACATCAACACTATATTGCTCAATTATTTTGTTTTTTCAAAAACTACAATAATGTAATTGTTTTGACTTGTCTCTCACGTCGGAAATATTTACGCAATTTTTTCACTTTATTATATTTATGAGTACATGTGCTTTAAATAATGTTAAATACAATTTCTCGGAAACGGAACAGTCTTGTGTTAAAATGAGCTATAAAATCCGCATTTCCAGAAAGGCTTAGACGCCATTTTCTCAAAAATGGCTCCAAATTTTTTCTTGAAATTGTCTCAATGGATAGTGCTAATTGCACTTTTTAATATGACGCAAAGTTAATTTTGCTGCATTCTTTTTTTTTTTAGAAAATTACACAAATGTATTTTTTTTAAATACCTCTCACGTCATTAATACGCACATTTCCATCGATATGTTCAGTATTTACAGTATGTGCGATATGTACTGTACAGTCCTACCCTTTTTTCTAGCCTGCTGCCATCTATCGCCACCCAAAGTACATTTTTTTAAAATTATTCTCAACTTTTCAGTTTCCCAATAGTAGGACCGAAATATTATTTTAAGAATATTAAAGAAGGTTAAGTTCTCGTCCTCAATAGAAATTTTCATTGTAAAAGTAGGGGGCCGTTTTTAAGAAGATAGCGTTAGGCGTCACTGTAAATGCAAAATTTGAAGTTCTTTATCACAGGAATCTATCGAGAAATTTCATTTGAAGTCATTTGAAGCATATCTACTCACAAATGTAATAATATATACAAATAGATGGAAATGCGCATATTATCGGCGTGAGAGATATTGAAAAACAAAATTTGTATAAGTTTTGAAAAATAAAAGAATACACTGTACATAACAAAGTTAACTATACGTCATATTAAACATTGTCATTATCACTATCCATTGCAAAAGTTTGAACAAGAAATTTGGAGCCTTTTTTGAGAAAATCGTGTTTGAGCGTTTCTGAATAAGCGGAATTTTGAGCTCGTTTTAACAGAAAACTGTTGAGTTTTCGAGAAACTTTATAGTACATTATATAAAGCACATTTACTTATAAATATAACAATGTAAAGAAATTGCCTCTAAAATAATCATTACCGACGTGAGACAAAGTCAAATAATAATTTTTTGTGTTTTTTGCAAAAACAAAAGTATAGAGCAATATGGCGTTTATGTCATCGTATAGGGTACATTTGGCATTGCTCCTACCAAATATTTTCAGAAAAAAATTGGAGCCGTTTTTCAGAAAATCTTGTTTTTGTAATTTTTTAAAATTGTAAATATTGCACGCACTATTGTACGAAAACTACTAACATTTTCAAAAAAATCTGCATGACCTTTATGAAAGAGCTATATATGACCAACAAATTTCATTTGAAGGGACAATCTTCCTTCAAATTTATAGTTGTAGGAAGACGACTGAAAAAATTCAAACTTTTGCAATTTTTGAAAATTTGGAGTTATAAGTGAAAATCGGACCGACGCTACCATTATAAGTATATTTTACTCTCTTCTTACAATAAATTTAAAGAAAAAAATTGGAACCGTTTTTAAGAAAATGTTGAAAATGTCCGTGGGTATTCATGTAAAGTACCCCCAAATTTTAAAGAATGTTTTTCAAAATTTCAAATCTTTTACTAGAGCCAGATCGACAAGGAATTCTTCAATTTGGAAAAGGTGTTCACAGACGGACGGACGTTTTGCTTTCAATTTATTTTTCGGCATCAAGGACCCATCAAACTGGGGTTCCAGCTACACCACGTGTTAGAGGATTTTTTATTAATTTAGCATCTGGATTTATTCACATTCTCGTTATCGAGGCCCGGGAAAGATTTTTTCTGCCGAAAATTCGCGTTTTTGTTCGCGCAGCATTACATGACTTTCTCTATACTACGTATGTTACTCCGTATATACGTACATATACGAGAAAGTAAAAATACATTTGTGTAAGTTTTGAAAAAAGCAAAAGAATACAGAAAAATACACTTTACGTCATTTTACACAGTGCAATTAGTACTACCCGTTGGGGAAAAAAATGAGGAGCCATTTTTTAGAAAATGGCGTATAACTGAAAATGCGGTATTTTAAGCTCATTTGAATCGCAAACAGTAGAGTTTTCATGAAAATTTATATGACGTTATTTAACACACATGTACTCATAAGTACAATAATGGGAACAAATTGCCGCTAATGTGAATATTAACGACGTAAGAGAGAAGTCAAAAATACATTGTTATTTTGAAAAAAACAACAACAAAAGAATAGAGCAATATGGCGTTTATGTCATCTTGTAGAGTGCATTCATCACTATCTCTACCAACACTTTGAAGAAAACATTTGGTGCCGCTTTTGAGAAATCTTCTTTTGGTATTTTTTAAATTGCAAATATTTCACGCAATATTGCGCGAAAACTACTAAAATTTTCAAAAAATGTACATGACCTTAAGGGAAAAACTAATTATGGATAATAAATTAATTATGGGTAATATTTTGAAAGCAAAATCTCTCTATTGTGTCTATTTTGCTCTATTTTTAATTTTAGTCTAAATTACAAGAAATTAAAAAACAATTAGAGCCGTTTTTGAGAAAATGTTGAAAATGTTCCACAGGATTCATGTAAAGAACCCCGAAATTTTGGAGAATGTTTTTCAAAATTTCAAAGCTTCAACTAGAGCCAGATGGAGAGGGGCGTTTTCCATTTTGAAAATTTGGAATTTGGACCCCAAAAACAGCATTTCCTTTGAAATCTCGAAATAGATTTTTCACTGCATTACATAACTTTCTCTATACTTCGTACATTACTACGTACATATACGAGAAAGTAAATTGTGAAATTGGCTTACGTTAAACAATAAAAATATTTGTGTCTCTCAATTCAAATAAATATCAGAAGAAATGCCAATAAATTGCTTATAAATTAGTGAAAAATAATTTCATGATGTCACGCATTCAGAATTATTTCCGATTCAATCATCTTTCATACAGTCGATACATGTGATATATTATGAATGTACGAGTACATTACCGCCTGAGCTATGGCATAATGTTCTGAAGGAAAAACATCCTACAGTAAATCCTATATGAACAGATCACTTCAAAAAATCTACACAAGTACGTTATTTTACAATGCATTGCGAGATGACATTATACAATTACAATCTATACACTACTTTTCAATGCCTCGTTAAATATTTTCTGCTGCATAACTGTTTCAATACAATTTGCGACTACATTGGCCATAAAAACAAAAATATTTAGATTAATATGATATTAATGAATACTGCGTAATTCTAAAAGAATAAATATGCTTGAGACAAGTAGACAGCATATGGGTCAATGACCCCCATCTAAATCAGGTATTTCGTCCAATTTTCCGCGATCCACTGAGAAAATGATGAGATGATCGCTTGCTTTGATACTGCTTAGTTAATGTAGTTTCGCTATTTTCGCAGGTTTTGTTCACTTCCTTTTTGCTATTTGTAGGAAGAGGATTTCGTCGCATATAATATAAAATCAAATATGTAGTTCATTTACTGATGCAAATAGCTTTTTATTACACAAGAGCGATCATTTCTACTTTCCAAATTTTGGCAATCATGTTTGTTGATATTTTTACTCATAATTCTGGGTTTAGTGAATGAGAGAAGTGTGGATTTTGAAGAATAAGAAAACCTACCCTGACTATTACTCCCCCACACGTCTTGTAGAATTTTTATTGTTTTGTCGATAAATAAATAAAAAAATAATAGAGGTTATTCAACTAGCATAGTATCAGGCGGCGCCATTGTTGCTGGAGCGGGCGGAGCGTTTCATAAGAACCCAGGCAATGGTGGGTTTTTGGGCTAGTTATTTTAAAAATGGTTTAAAGAAAATCGCCAGTTTTTCAATTTTATCATATTTCTAACAGTTGTATTCAATTGAAAATGACACAAATATGATTAGTTTATCACTAACATTTCATCCCGTTTCACATCATACACACCTGTAGGCTTGAATCGCTGAATCATTAGGATGATCATGATTATGTAATTCTCTTACTTGGCGTCTTGTGTCATTAAGCATTGCTAAGAACACTGGAGCCTCGCACCTCAGCATTGATAAGTGTTTTAAGAATTCTCTCCTTTCAGGAGTATCAACTGCAACAAAAAAAATCATTATTTTTCATTTTATATGTGAAATATATTTAAAGACTACTATCTAAATTCCTGCAATTACATTGCAGAAAACTAAGAACAATAGAAACGTTGCAACTGGAAGAAACTACAAATGCACTCTATGGAAAATCCAAAGCTCCAAAAATATTGTTTCATGTTGTTCAGTCATGTACAGCATTTAAATCATGCAATACGCCTGACCTGGAGAGCCGAGGTCGCTAAGGCTGAAGAGCCGTAGTTGCTTGGTGTCTGAAGAGTAGCGGGTGCGAATTCCGCCAGGTGCATGGAGGATTGTGTGTGTCCGTATACAGTATGAGAGTTCCCCTACCGTTTCACAAACCACGGTAACTACAGCGGTCGCTGTATGACCTAGCAGTTGAAAAGCGACCTTGAAAACATTATGCAATATTATTCATATGTATATGCCATGCATTACATATGTATATGTTAATGAAGTGAGAGATGTTTATAAAAGTTATATCAATACAACTATACATTGTGAATACGGAGTTAAATATGTTTCTGAAAATAAAATTAACATGTTTTGTTTTTATCAAGCTCTGTACATATACGTATGTTGTCGTGCACTATTGTAGGGGGTCCTGCTATCCACCTTAAAAATGTAATGCATCACATGGTACAATTACGATCACTAACAAGTTTACTTTCTCGCACTCGTAAGAAGAGAAACGTGTTTTCGTGCGCCGAAAACGGCGAAATTGTGGCACAAAAACTCTTATTGCTGGACCCCGGAAACAAGAGAGGGGTATGTTCCTATGTATAGTTTCCTGTTCCTATGTATAGTAAATTACTTTCTCTAACACGTGGTGTAGCCAGAATCCGTTTTGTGGGTCCTTAATATCGAAAAATCGATTGACAACAATGTCAGTCCCTCCGCCAGTCCCTCCGCCAGTCCCTCCGCCAGTCCCTCCGCCAGTCCCTCCGTCAGTCCCTCCGTCAGTCCCTCCGTCAGTCCCTCCGTCAGTCCCTCCGTCAGTCCCTCCGTCAGTCCCTCCGTCAGTCCCTCCGTCACTCCCTCCGTCAGTCCCTCCGTCAGTCCCTCCGTCAGTCCCTCCGTCAGTCCCTCCGTCAGTCCCTCCGTCAGTCCCTCCGTCAGTCCCTCCGTCAGTCCCTCCGTCAGTCCCTCCGTCAGTCCCTCCGTCAGTCCCTCCGTCAGTCCCTCCGTCAGTCCCTCCACTCAGTCCCTCCACTCAGTCCCTCCACTCAGTCCCTCCACTCAGTCCCTCCACTCAGTCCCTCCACTCAGTCCCTCCACTCAGTCCAGTCCGTCCGACCCGCCGTCCGTCTGTCCGTCTGTAGTCCGTCTCCCAGTCTGTCTGTCCGTGTGACTGTCTGTCCATCCGTGGTCAACGCTAGCGTCCACACCGTTCAGCAGACTTTCTCCAAAGTCGTTATTCCTCGATCGATCTGAAGTAACTCGGGTTCGCGGTTTCGAATGGATATTTTGATTTTCGAGCGTATTCTACATGAAGCCTCAAAAACATTTTCAATTTTTTCTCAAAATGAAGAGAGAATGGTGCAGGTCTCATATTTCTTGGAATCCCAAAATTTTTCGAAAATTGCAAAAGTTCAATGTTTTTTTGGGCGTCTTGCTACAACTACAATATTGAAGAGATTTTTCTTTAATAAAATCTATCTTTAAAGACAGATCTTGAAATTAGATAATGTTCAATTTTTCGAAAATGTGTAGTTTCCGTGTAATTTTGCGCGAAATAAGGTAATTTTTAATATTTTTAACAATTTTTTCTCTCAAAAGTCTCTACTTTTTTTAAATTTAAAGTTCCTCCTCGTATGTATCCACGGACAGTAAAAAATAGGTGACTATTTCACTCCTGACGTGTCGTATGTAACCAATGCTAAGCTACAATACATTTAAATTAAACGAATCCCAAATGTATATTGTCATATGATTGTCAATTTTGCACTCCGCTGTAATTACTTTGTTTACCTTTCTGTAATTATCGATATCAATTATTTTATGTCCGTAATAGCTTGTGAGCATCAATATACTATTAAAATGGGTCGTTTTGGTAATGTTTCAAACTCTGAAATTGAATCTATTATTAAAGATGCAGTGCTGGAAAGCAGTAAAAGAAACAAATAAAAATAATAAAAAGAATCTTTAACAATAGATTTAATTTCAGAACCGTTCGCCAACGCCTTAAAAATAAACTACACACTAACTACCTGACAAAACAATTAAAATTAAGTTCTAAATCAGAGATGATCTAAAACGAAAAAGACTCAGAGATTCATTTCATTTGACTCGAAAGAAAGAATAAGAAGAAAGAATAAGAAACGTAAATAAGAAACGTCAATCAAGTTAAAAACATTCCTACAGGAACAGAACAATATAGCCTAATGAACAACATTCTAACAAAACAATCATTAAACTCGAAAAAGAACCAATTCTTTTATTAGAATGACAAAAAAACCATTTACTTATTATCTTGTTTAAACTGCCCTCTTCAATTCGTTAGACAATTTAAGAGAAAGTTACAGTTTAGAATTAATGAACATAAACGCAATAAAAACGAACTCATGAACTGACAAAATTCTCTGAATAAACATAGAATATCAATGAAGCACACTACTGACTTTGAAAATCCTAGAATTGAAAATCCTAGATTTGAAAATACTAGAGAATATCCATTTTGAAAAAAAAATTCTGGATATGGTTTAGGCGCTAGTGCAGTTCTCAGACTGACGGACGGACGGCTGTAAAAAAAACAAACTAGTCGGGCTACAGAATGGCACAGACGTTCTCGTACTAGTTAGTTTCCTAATCTGTTTCGTCTGGTTTTCGGTTTTGTCCCCATCTCTCGTCCTGGCTGGTACCTATCGGTGTCAAAAATAATTTGTCGCAATTAATTAATTTTTCGGTACCCTAGTTGCAGAGTAGAACTTGCGCTTAATTTATAACTCATGTAATTTTCGAAAATTAGAGAGCAACGAGAGAGCAAAATTAGAGAGCCGTTTTCAAGTGTCCTTTGCTCTATGCGAGGAAAGGAAAATTTTGGAGCGGGTTTTGAAAACAAAACATTCCATTCGTCTTCACTTCAAGCATTACTAAAAGCACTTTGAAACAGGGAAAGCAATATATAAAAACAATAGTCTAACTTCAAACGATTCAAAAATGATGAACGCAAAATATAGCTTTATCATTCACTGTGAAATTTTAATTACTTTACTCAACAACTTACGTACATTATAGCGGTTTCATTTTACGTACCTTATAGCGGTTTGATATATGATACACAGGAGTAGTGGGTACAATTTTTGCAACCACAAACAGCAAA
>BLKR01016598.1:0-23885 GCA_011170035.1 Teleogryllus occipitalis | reverse complement strand
TCTCTATCTGTCTTCTATCTCTCTATCTGTCTATCTGTCTCTTTCTCTATCTCTCTCTGTCTCTCTATCTGTCTGTCTCTCTATCTGTCTGTCTCTCTATCTGTCTGTCTATCTGTCTGTCTGTCTATCTGTCTGTCTCTGTATCTGTCTGTCTCTGTATCTGTCTGTCTCTGTATCTGTCTGTCTCTGTATCTGTCTGTCTCTGTATCTGTCTGTCTCTGTATCTGTCTGTCTCTCTATCTGTCTGTCTCTCTATCTGTCTGTCTCTCTATCTGTCTGTCTCTCTATCTGTCTGTCTCTCTCTGTTTCTCTATCTGTCTGTCGCTCTATCTGTCTGTCTCTCTATCTGTCTGTCTATGTATCTGTCTCTCTATCTGTCTGTCTCTCTATCTGTCTGTCTCTCTATCTGTCTGTCTCTCTATCTGTCTGTCTCTCTATCTGTCTGTCTCTCTATCTGTCTGTCTCTCTATCTGTCTGTCTCTCTATCTGTCTGTCTCTCTATCTGTCTGTCTCTCTATCTGTCTATCTATCTGTGTCTTTCTCCGTCTCTCTGTATCTGCTCTGTCTCTCTCTGTCTGTCTCTCCTCTGTCTCTCTCTGTCTCTTTCTCCATCTCTCACTGTCTCTCTCTTTCCATCTCTCTCTTTCATTCTCTCTTGCCATGATATCTGTTCTCTCCAAGAACTCAGTCCTTGACCAATGGAGTTTATTCGTTGCGTTTGCTCCCTCAAGCGTCTGCCGTCTTTTTCATTGCCAACCAGTTCGCCAGTGTTTTTACGTATTCTTGTGCCTCTTCCTTCCCAACTTATTACCATCACCCTGTATTTTTCTCGTTCAACTCGCGATTTGGAGGTACCTTTCATGATCGGTTGATGCATTTGCCAGAAAGTTGACTGCAACCATCCGCCTCCACGCCAACCGCCACCCTTGCGTAGTTTACCCAAATTGAACAATCCCCCAATATGCTCTCGCTCCCCTCCTACCTCTTTCAGTGATCGCTCACCTGCTCCCGTGTCAGCTGTCAGCAGTTAAGCTAATCTTGGCGCATCTATCACCGCGATGCCCTTGGAGTCGTCCACAATTGCCACGTTGAATTGCCTCTGCTTCCACCAGGCACCCCACAGACACAAATCTCCACCACGTCACCACCGGCAGCACACCCACCGCACTGCCACTGCATACCACCCAATCCACGAGTTCCATAAATTTCCACTACCTTTCTATTCACCACCGCTGCCACAGCACGCCCCTAAATGGTGTTGAGGGAGCTGTTCATAACTTTAAACAAATTGGTTGGAGCATTTTATTTTCCAGTTGAATACCGTATTTCAATGTCCATTAGTAAATGTAGAGATGCTATTGATGTTTTCTTACTCTTCCAAGTTCGGTTGCTGACATTTAGACGATATTAGATTCTTCTTCATTTTAATGACATTTACGTTAAAATAATATACTTGCAGTCGCATATCATCTGTGTGAAGGGTATCAACATTTACCCCACACCTTTCTATTTTTTCTTATCTCGGTTGCTGAAATTTAGAAGATATTATATTCATCCTAACTCCCATAACATTTACAATAAAATATTATAATTGTACTCATTTATAATCTGTGTGAAGGGTATGAGCGTTTCGCTCACACCTTTCAAATCACCCCCTCCGCCTCGTTTACCGCCGACACCCTCATCCCCTCCCCTTCCCCACCTGCATTCGCTTCGGCGCTGCCTCCTCCCCTCGAGGCGGTCGCCGCCAACTCCTTCGCCGCCGCCCTCGCCCTCTCTCCACCACTTCCGCCGCCACGCCACGCCACGCCGCGCCACGCGAGGCGGCAGCGTCGGTTCCCACGGGCGGTACCACGCGCGCCCTGGCGCCGCGCCGCGCCGCGCCGCTCAACCCGCCCCGCCCACCCCACGCCACGCCACGCTCCATGCGCTCCGTCTCGCTTGCCGCCCTCAGCTGCGCCCGCACTGTCCAGCCGCGTCCCCGCCCTCCGCTTCGCGTACCTCCCCGCCCCATTTCGTCCCTCCCCGCCCCGCCCCTCTCCGATGCGCTCCGTCTCGCTTGCAGCCCTCCGCTCAGCTTATCACTCTCCCGCCCTGTCCAGCCGCGCCCCCTCCGCTCCTCCCCGCCCCTTCACATACCTTCCCGCCCCGCCCCTTCTCGTCCCTCACCGCCTCGACTCGCCCCGCTCCGCCTCTCCGTCTCTTCGCACGCAACTCCGCTTCTCGCCATCCCACCCCGCCCAGCCGCGTTGCGCCCTCCGCTCAGGTCCCCTCCGCCCCGTCCCGTCCCGCCCCGCTCCCCCGTCCCGTTCCGTCCCTCCACGCCCTGTTCCACTCTGCTCCGTCCCTCGTTCAGCCCTCAGCTTCGCTTCTCGATATCCCACCCTGTCCAGCCACGTCCCGCTCTGCGCTCCGCTCCGCTGCTCCCCGCCCCGTCCCGTCCCTCCCCGCCCTGCCCCACCTCATCTCTCACCGCCCCGCCCAGCTCCGATGCGCTCTGTCTTACTTTCCGCCCCTAGCTCCGCTTCTCGCCATCCCGCTCTGTCCAGCCAAGACCCTCCCTCCACTCCGCTCCTCTTCTCCCCGCCACGTCCCGTCCAACCCCGCCCCACCACGTCCCGTTCCGTCCCGTCCCGCCCTGTCTCGCTGCGGTCTGTCCCTCCTTCCTCTCTCAACTCCCCTTCTCGCCATCCCCGCCCTGTCCAGCAGCGTCCTGGAATCCGGTACGCTTCTCCCCGCTCTGCTCCTCCCCGCCCTGCCTCTCTCCATCCTGGCTCGTCCAGTCTAGCCCCCCGCTCCGATCCGTCCCTTCGTTTGCTCTCCCCTCCGCTGCTCACCACCCCGCCCTGTCCCACCGCGCCCCTCCCCCTCCCTCCACTCTGCCCCACTCCGCCTGGTTTCCAACCATCTCTCCTCACCCTTCGCTTTGCCTCGCTACACTCCAATCCTCTCCGCTTCTCCCAGCCGTCACACTTCACTTTGCTCCATCTCCACACTCCTCTCCGCCGCTCCCCGTCCCTGCTCCTTCTCGCTCTGCATCCTCTCCCCATCTTCACCATGGTCTTTCTTGTTAATCTCCACACCCCTCCATGTTCCGCCCCGCCACGCTCTTCCCTGACACGCTCTGCATCGCCGCGCCATGCTCCATCACGCTCTTCCTCACCCTACTCGCTCTCCGCTCAGCGCCTCACCTGCTCCCTCTTGCCCTGCCACTGGCCCCCATTGCTTCGTGCACGGCGGTGGCGGAGTTTGCCCAGACAGTGGCGGGGTGAAAACTGGTTTGAAACGAAATGTAAAAGTAAGTGACTTTAAGAACGTCTTCCTACATGTTCTGTACACAAAACGTGTGATTTTGTGAGTGGCTCGTAGTGTCAAAGTGTTGTTAGGATAGGAAAAAATTTTGATTATCAGCAGAATAAAGCTTTTTTTTGTTTCCCAGACTAAATGGTTTTCATGGATAAGTGACGGATTATGATGTTGATATTTCATTCTTGAGAAGTGTTGTAATAAGAGAGGCAAGGGAAACGGAGTAAACATGAGAAAACTTAATGAGAACCCTTTCTGTATTCAAGCTTTTAAAAGGTAACAGTTTGCGTCAAGTCAATATTTGTGGTTTGTCGCTAAAACGGCACCTTTTCTAAAAAGAAATTAACAAAAATTTGCATGCATTTCATTTTCAGTGTCTCAATTATTTGAATTTGAGTTTTTTTCCATGGAATATATTTCTCGAGAAACCTGCCATGAAACTATTCAAAGTAACTCAAAATTTTATATTACATCAAATGATAATTGATGCAATACACATTACATATAATTATGAGCCTTCAAAGAACTGTTTATTATCTTGTACTTGCAATACGTGAATCGGATACCGTGTATTAAGTTTTTTTGTATTTTGCCATTGTTATTTGATTCCGAGGCACTGTGTATCCGCGTGGCAGGCATTGGGCGATGGGCGGGGGCGGTGACGACGGCTGAGGGCGTTCACGGGCGAGCGAGCACCATTGATGGAGGGAGCTCCCCAGCATCGACTACGGAGTGATGACGCACTCATTTATCACACACAAGTGCCAAAGGTTTAAAATATTGCCCCAGTATTTTTTGCCGTTTAGAAGCAGAGCTGGCATCGATATCAAACATGCTCACGTCTGCTATTGTGGTGCACGGCTTTTCTCGAACGTGTACTATGCTGATCGATGATAATCTTGTTTTATTCCTTACTTTCTACATTCCTGTGAGAGGAATGTTTGTAAATCGAACATTATAGTTCTATTTGTAAAATATTATCCATGTTTGTTTCGTTTTCAAGAAAGATGAAAAGGTAAAACACTGATGTTGGTGTGTAAAGTGTGCTTTAGCGTTTTCATTAAAGAAAGTATTCTGGTTGTAATGAAGGTTACATACGGTGCACAATAACAAAGCAGAGCTCGAAAAATGGTAAACAATACATTTAAAATTAGGTGTTGCACATACTCAAAGATGTATACGAATCGCGGATGTCGAAGAGCGAATCATTGTTTCCAACTAGAATATGCGTAGGGGAGTGTCAACTGGATCCTAAAAGTATTAGACTTAAACACCGCATTGCTGTAATGAGGGATAAGAGCCGCTAATGTAACTCCACGAAGATCAAAAATATCCTTTCCTAATTGCCCTCTCTAGAAGAGTTTTGTGTATTTTTTTAAAGAAACTGATTATTTTCTTTGTTTCAACGCGTACTTTCCACAGTTAGGATACTTCAAGATTTGTATCCGCCTTGGAATAGCACAAAGCCCTAGCATTTCGACACTCTCAAAACATCCCGGATTCTTTGGGAGAATCGCAGTGTTTACAGCACCTTCCTATTGTTTTCTCGAATATTTTTTCCGGGTATATTTTTCTATTGAGGAAGTGACATTTAGAGAGAGATTGTAAAGCCGTACGTGGATGACAGTCGCTCTCAGTGCTAGCCCCCCGCGCCAACCTCACACCTGGCGTGAAGGTTTCAACGTTGGCGCTGCCTCACGAATAACAAATAAAGGAGACAAGACGCGAGGCGAGGACGCGGCAGAGCCAGGCCGCGAACTAAAAAATTCGGCAGCCAGAAGTGTGGTTGTCAGGCTGTTGGCGTAGAGAAAATGGGGATAGAAAGGTATTGCGAGAAGAACGTGAGGTGCTGAGCGAGAGGGAGTGACTATAGCCAAGGAGACAAACATGTCCGGAAGGAGGCGTGGCGGAAGTAAGGTAAGGGCAAAGGTAGATTTTGTGGTATTTGCAGAGGCTGAGGCAGAAGCATTCGATGCTGCTGCTAGTGATGATGATGGCTGAAGGTGAAGAGGAGAGGAAAATGAAGGCGAAGAGGAGAGGAAAATGAAGACGAAGAGGAGAGGAAAATGAAGACGAAGAGGAGAGGAAAATGAAGGCGAAGAGGAGAGGAAAATGAAGACGAAGAGGAGAGGAAAATGAAGACGAAGAGGAGAGGAAAATGAAGACGAAGAGGAGGGTAAAATGAAGACGAAGAGGAGGGTAAAATGAAGACGAAGAGGAGGGTAAAATGAAGACGAAGAGGAGGGTAAAATGAAGACGAAGAGGAGGATAAAATGAAGACGAAGAGGTGGGAAAAATGAAGACGAAAAGGAGAGGAAAATGAAGACGAAGAGGAATGTGAAGAAAATGAAGACAAAGAGAAGAAGAAATGAAGAAGAAAATGGAAATCAAGAAGGAAATGGAGAAGGAGGAAATGGAGATGGAAATGAAAATGAAAAGGGAAATGACAGAGAAAATGAAAATGAAAATGAAAATGAGGATGGAGAAAATGAAAATGGAAAAATGAAAATGAGATGAAAATGAAAATGAATGATGGAGAAAATGAAAAGGAAGGAACAACAAACGTCAAAAAGATGACGAAATCAATCAAATCCTCAAGACAACGGAGAAAAGAAAGGCAAATCCAGGGTGTGGTACAGGCGTGACGAGGCTGCAGCCCGCCCTTCGCAGAGAGCCGGGGGGGGGGGCGACGAGGCCCTGACAGCCGTGCGAGGCTGCACGGGACGGGACGGGACGAGACGGGACGAGACGAGGCGAGGCGAGTCGGCGCTCCCCGCACCGCGGGATCAACCCCAGGGAAAGACGCGTTCTGCCTGTCGCCCACGGCGTTGTGCGCCGCTTCCCCGGAGGGCGGCCAGGGAGATGAAATATCGCTCCTGGAACTCGCACGTGCTCCGGGGGAAGAATCCGGGACGGCGACGACGACGACGACGCGATGGAAACCGTCAAGCGTTTAGGGAAGCGGTGACCCTTTCGAATCAATACACGCGCCACTGTAATCTGTGTAGTAGTTACGGATGAAATGGAAAATTGGGCAATCAGAAACGAGAAATATTGGAGTTGTTGTTTATTCCTTGTCTTCTCAAAATGTCATTTCTACGAAGCTTTAAAAGCATTATTTAGAAATGAATTTAACCGAAGCTTTTGGTTGCTGAATTTAACCTTGGTTAATTTGGTATCTATGGGAAATAAATGCTTCTAGGTAAAAGCTAACAAGTTTGCAAATAATTTATTCTGGGTGCTTTGGCATTTAATTTGGACTATTTCTGTTTATTTTGTAGTTAGCTTGTGGGAGAATGCCTTTCATCTTGTTGAAGTGAATATTTAATGTGGTATGTAATGCATACGTAAAAATGGTTTGTGAGGTGAATTGGCTTTGAAGTGAAGTATGAATCATATACATTCCTAATGAATGATCTCTTGTTGAAATGTTATTTAATCAGAATACTGTGTGTTTAGGTCGAGTAATATCTTACGTTTTGATCTAAGGTGTGCTACTGAATGCAGATCAAGAAGATAACTTAATTATTCAATAATATTCGATTTCCGAAAAAGAACAATTTTCCTAGAAAGTTGAAGTAGAACTCTTGTTTCGTAATTCGTAAAATTGTATGTATCGAAAAGTGTACGGCATAAATTATTGCATAGACAGTATGTTGACAAAATTTTAATACTCGTCAAACAAACTAAATATTACTGTGAGGTGAGAATCACAAGATTGAACGAATTAAGGGATGGATGAAATTAAACTGGTGTAATTCGATGTCACATAATGTCACTATCAGTTCATTGCGACACATTTCATGCGCAATGCATGTGTTTCCTTTCTGCAATTCAGGCCATTTGGAAACACTAAATGGAGTTGCGAAATGTGGTGTAAACGGAATACTGCATTAACGCGCTTGTTTGCCATTTCTCTCCCTTGGCGTTATACATAACTGCACAGCGCAAACAGTTCTGCTGTTTGAATGTCGCCATCGCCTTGGTGCTTTAGCTTTCCTTTTCTACTTGTTTGCCCAACTCTCTGCTGAGTCATAACTGCAGAGCGAGAATATGCGGTACGTGACCTGGAAAAGGAGACCTAGAAAGCGAGTCACTGAAGGCAACCTTTTGAAAGTGTTACGTCATTTTGTGCATCAACCTGGCTATTCCAAAGCTCTGCACTCTAAATTACACAGGTGTAGGATATAAACGTTCCGCAGTGAGCTGTAAAGAATTATGAATAGTATACTTCGATTAATTGCAGCTGTTATAATGCGAATGTAAAGCGTATTTTAATTACATTTATTGCACGAAGCAAAAATTGAATAAGTTTGTTTTGTTTTAACATAATCGAGGTTTTATTAAATGATTTCATGTGAGCTCACATGTGCACATATGAGGCACGTAATTGAGACTTCTTATACCTTTCGAAGTCATTTTATGGACTTTAAATAATAATAATAATAATAATAATAATAATAATAATAATAATAAATAATACTGATAATATTAATGATAAGTAAATTAAATGTTAGTTAATGCCTTATTTTACATGGCGAGACTCGGGCCATCAGGCCCGCTCTTCCGTCTAACCACGCAAATTTCGCTCCGCTCCTTTCACCACCTAGCGGAGAAAGGAGGTATTATCTTGGCCGACGAAACAGGGGGAACTCAATTTTGCTCAGAGGCTTCATTTAGGCTTCATTTAGGCTTGAGGATCTTTTACATGCAGTAAATCTACTACATGGGACAGCCGGCTTTACTTCCCCTCCGAAGGAAGGCGTGCGAAGGATTGTTTCGCCCTTAAAAATCCACGGCTTCGATCGGATTTGAACCCGCAAACTCTGGTGCAACAGTCCGATACGCTAACTGTTATACCACCGAATCCGCATGCCGCAAAATGTTTCCATATTTATTTTTAAAAAAATATATCGTCATGCATTGTACAAACACGGTACTATTCTTTTTAAATGGTTTTATATTCCTAATGAGATAATGTAAGCGGATTCACCTCAATGTAAAGAGACAGACGGTATTACCATCTCGTCGTTGGAACGCTCTTGCAGCAAATAATCAACGCATTTTCTTGCCGTTGTGTATTTACCGCACGAGCTGCGCTTTGAGCTTTGCGCGCGCGCGCACCGCCACAAAATCGGCGTTTCGCTCTCAGCGGCGGCGGCGGCGGCGACAACCGCAAGAGCGCGCGCGCTGTTGGCGGGCGGGAATGTCTCGCGAGTGGGAGTGTGTCGTGAAGCGGGAGGCGCCTAGCGACCGCGTGGACGGCGTCGTTGGAAATGTTGTGTCGGCGTGGCGGCGGCGGCGGGGCGGTGGCGGCGGGGCGGTGGCGAGTGGGTGATGGGGGCGGGGAGGCGGCGGGGCGGCGGCATGGCGGCAGGCGCGGGGCAACGGCGGCGGCGAGGGCGGCGGCGGCGGGGCGTCGACGGCGGGGGAGGGTGGCGGGGGGGGGCGCTGCGGCGACGGCAATGGTGGCGAGGCGGTGGAGGTGGCGAGGGGGGCGGTGGGGGCGGGGGCGGCGCGGCGGGGGCGACGGGGTCGGCGGGGCGGCGGCGGCGGCGATGCTCCGCAGAAGTAGCGTTGCCGAGTGCTGCGGTGCCCTGCGCCCGCCGAAGGGGGGAGGACGAGAGTGTGTGGGGGGAGGGGAGGAAGGGGGTATCCGAGCGAGCGCCTGAGGGTCTGCTATAAACCCAAGCGCGCAAGGAGATAGCGGGAGAGCGAGCTCGCTGATGGTGGTGGAGGTGGCGGCGATGAAGGGGCTGGAAACGGCGGTGAACGGGTTGATGAAGATTGTGGAGAGTGACGTAGCGCTGAAGCGGATTAACAGCAATTGAAGTGTATTGCCTTTTGACTCTTAGGTTATGTAATGTCGAAAATGGTGCAAAAAGAAAGTAATTATAATGAATGAAATTGTGAAACATCGGACTATCATATTATATTGCAATTGTAGCAGAAACAAACTTTTTTTGACAAAATATTTTAATAATGATACTGTATGAACAGTTTGATTTGTATTAAGTGTTATTTGTATATTAAAACTATATACGAGACGCTTGTAACACAAGTAGTCTAAGGCCTGCTGCGAAAGCAAGAGTATCGTAACTGACTAATCCACTTAAGATCTCCCTTGCTCTCCCAGCACATGGTAGTTGACCTGCTAGTGTTCTCAATGGCTTATGTAAGCCATGAGAATAATGACTTTTTCAAACAAGTATTAACAGCATTTTAAGTCCCATGTCCCTTGCAATAAGTAGGGAACGTCCTGTATTTTGATACTGGACGTTTGTAAGAAACGCAGAATTCGCATTGGATTGTAGAGATAATGGGACACATAATCGTTTCTTTTCGATTTCTCAATGGTAAAATCAAATCCTACAAAAGATTGAAACGCATAGTTCTCGGATCCGTTACCGACATCACCACTGACCTGCGCAAGAAATTATTAACATATAAAACTGCAGGAAAATACGTTTGTATTACTGGAGTAACTATATATCTCTGCAGAACATGAAGTAAGCAAGTAAATCTACTAGTAGTTCTTAGTGTTTTCAAATTAAATTCATCTATTTCGTACAAATTTTAATGCGTGCTTTTCGTACATCAGTATCTAAATTATGTTTTTTCTTTATATTTTTAGCACTTACGATAAATGAAAAGGGATGCAAAAATCTCGAGAATGAATTATGATATCGTAGGCTTAGTCTAAAAAGTCACTAAGTATTTTTTCTGTCTAAAGCACCTTAGTGTTTGTTTTATATATCTGAAATCGTGCTATAACTCCTTAAAATTGCAATAAAGGGCTCCAAAACTCACAAACTGGGAGGTATTTTTTCCTTTTAAATGCGCATTTGACTGATTTTATACTACAAAAATGAATTAAAATTTGACTTCCTATAAATTAGGCAAATGAAACTTACTGAATTTTCGCAATAAGCCGACGATATGACTATACTTCGATTTCGTTAACGTGGCGCCTCAAGGCCACTAGCTGGATGAAGAGGGGACACTGGCACCCAATCGTGAGATTCGTTACGATTTAAGATTTTAGAATTAGAGTTACCGATTGGATGACAATGTTCCGTCTCCTTCCAGCTCGTGACCTTGTGGAGCCACGTTAAGGAAATCTAAGTATAGCATCTGTTTCTCTTCTTCAATTGATTGATTGATTTTTTCATGTTTCCGGGCGCGTCATCTGCTTCGGTCATTAGTCTCGTTAGTGTAGAGCAGGTTTTTTCTCGGTAGATGGCGTTGATCTTTCCCCGCTGGATGGCGAGATCCGGCGCTGACCTAACGTTGGCTAGTGGGGTTTCCCCCTAACCATGACTCTCCCACCAGCGGGGCACCGCACCAGCCGGAACAAGCTCTAAGCTCCCGACCGATCTCCCGGAATATGTGGTAGTGTAGTGCATGTTAGTGTAAGTGTGTGTGTAAGGGGAGTGGATAGGACAAGGAAGAGGTACGACAGATCGCGCGCGGTCCGTGGCCCGTTTGGTAGGGTGCTGCTCCGGTATTCGCCTGGAGTTGATCGGAGAAACCACGGAAAACTACCGATCAGAGCAGCCGGCCGCTAAAATTCTCCTCCAGACAGCGACTGAATTCGTCCTTGCTGAAAAGCTAGTGTCTAAAATGCTGCCGCCGTGGGGAGTGGGAACCTAGGACCTCCCGGTCAGAGGCGCTGCAGTAACATCAGTTGATGCTCTGAGCTACCGCTCCCAGTCTCTTCTTCAACTAACAACCGCTTGGTTAGCGTATTGACAGCGTTGCGTCCAGTGGGAGACGCAGGCAACGGCGGCGGCGGCGACGGAAGCGTCCTGGCCGCTATGTGGGTAGGGAAGAGGGGGGTGGGTGCCGTTAGAGGGCGCCGTTACAAGCGCCGTTAGCGCCGTTAGAGGGTGCTGATGACCGCGGCGATGCTCCCGCGCTCTGACGGACGGCGTCCGCGCCCTCCCCTCCCCTTCCCTCCCCTCCCCTCCCCTCACCCCTCACCCCGCATCCCCCTCCCCCGACAAAGGCCGAGCCGCGTAGAACCCGCGAGATTACCGCAGGGGTCACCAAAGCTGAAGCTTGAAGTTTTCGTAATTTTGCTTCTATGATTTTCACACTCTCGATAGAGACGAGGTATTTTCTGTTATTGATTTGCTCTTTTACGTATGCATCATTGTATGCCAACATTTAAACTTTAAAATACTAATGTTGATAATGAAAATAGGTCATTTGATTGTGCTAAATTAGGTATTACATTAAAATGACAAACTATTATTAAAAAATTGAGAAATGAAGAATAGTAAACGTTTGTATAACTTCGCGTATATTTTAATATATTTTATGTAAATTTTATATTGCTATTTTATTGGTCACAATTATATTATTTCTGTGTATTTTTCCCTCGTATTACAATTAGCTGTATAATTTTTTGATTGTGCTCTTTTGATTTGGATATTACCCTCTTGAATTGTTCTTTTTCAAATTACATTATTTGAACATTATTTTTATATGTTTCATACAAACGTTTTCGGTAGGCATATGAGCGTTGAAAGGTCACATAGTTGGATTTACGTTTGCCTTTCGGAATCACTTTATTTACTTTAAAATAATAAGTCAATACAGCTGAAATTAAAATGTGCTACTCTATGTTTCTACGAATACATTTGCGAAAGTTTGAAAATGTACAGTATGTGTTGCATGAGGAGTTTCTGAACTAATTTTAGATATTTTCATTACTCCCAAGAGTTTGTGTATCGGATAACGTAGGAAACTTGGAGAGTCAGGAATCGTTAAAATAGTCGGTTTTAGGGACCGCTGTGGAGGCCACTACCGCAGCCCCTTCGGTGGTCGCCGACGCAACCCGCGTAACTGCCGCACAGCACGGAGACCTTTCGCCTCCCCCTCCTCCACTATTCCTCCGCGAATAACCTCTTCCCACCCAATCCCCTCTTCTCCACCCCTCTGCGGTACATTGTTGGTCCCGCTTCACTCTCTCTGCTTCCTCTCCGATCAACACCAGGCGAATGCCAGAGCAGTACCCTAACAAACGGGCCACGGACCGCGCGCTATCTGTCCTTCCTCTTCCTTGTCCTATCCTTTCCACTTACACACACACACACACACACTAACATGCACTACACTACCACATATTCCGGGAGACCGGTCGAGAGCTTAGAGCTTGTCGCGGCTGGGGCGGTGCCCCGCTGGTGGGAGAGTCCTGGTTAGGTGGAAACCCCACTAGCCGACGGTAGGTCGGCGCCGGATCTCGCCATCCAGCGGGGGAAGATCACCGTCATCTCCCGAGAAAAAACATGCATCTCACTAACGGGACGAATGACCAAAGCAGTTGACGCGCCCGGAAACACGAAAAAATCAATCAATCAAACCACCTCTGCTTCCTCTCATCCCATCCCACTCCCTCTGATTCGTTTCGGAGTCGTCCCATTCCTTCCCTCTCCACCTTATCACTGCTTGCTCTACATCATCGCTCTCCAATTTGCCTCATCCTCCTCGCTCTGCATCATCCTCATCTCCCGCCTTCATTTGATGCTTTCCCGCTTCACTTACTTTTCCGCTCCGCCTTTCCCTCCTTTCTGATCCCCCCCCCCCCGTTTTACGTCACCTCAGCATATCTCGCACTATTCGCTCATATCTGCATTCGCTCCGCCAGGTATTTCCTCGACATGTCCATCAGTCATCCTCTTTTTGCTTTCTCGATACGGTGTAGTAAGTTATGCAATGCTGCGCGAAAGAACGGTGTATTTTCGGCAGAAATATTTATTCCAGGATCCTGGTAACGAAAAAGTGGATCAATCCATTTTAGAAAAAATCCTCTAACGCATATTATAGCCAGAATACATAGTTTATTGATCCTTTATACCGAAAAATCGATTGACGGCCAAACATTCGTCCGTCTGTCTGTCCATGCTCTGTGAACAAAGGTAGTGGCTAAAACGTTCAGTCGATGTCGCGGCCTCTTAAATTTGAAACTAATATTTTAATTTTGTGGCTACTTAATATGTAGCCCGCGGGACATTTTCCAAATTTTCAAAAACATTATCGATCGTTTTTAATTAAATTTTGTGGTTGGAGAGGGTGAAGGGCATTTAAGAGAATGGTGCAGGTCTCATTTTCGTTAAAAACTAATTTTTTGAAAATTGCAAAACATCAAACTTTATTCAGAGTCTTTTTACAGCTAAACTATTAAAGCTAGAGACTTTTTTGTCTTCATGAAATCTGTTCCTTGAAGATAGATATTGAAATAAGGTCACGTACAATTTTCGTAAAATCTGAGTACTTCGACGTAATTTTGCGTGCAAACAGGGGCGAGAAAGTACGTGCTGTTTTAGCACCACTAGTGTTCCCCACCCTCCCCATCCTAGCTCCTACCCTTGCCTGCTACCCCTCCCCGTCGGTCGTAGCCAACGCCTGGCGATGGCCTGCAACCCCGGCGTGGCTACGAGTTGCCTTTTGGCGCCGGTTATGGCGGCTGCGCTGCGGCGAAGCGCCGGTCCTTTCAGCGTGCGAATACGACTCTGCGTTTACTAGTCCGCGCGCCCGATGCTCCGGCGGTGCTCTCCAGAGCCGGAATTTCCGCGTTGAAGAGGGCGCTCGCACTCCATTTCTCTTTTCTCTCATTTAATTACTTCAAGTATGCTCTGGTTTTGTATATTTTTTGTCATTTCGAAGCCGGATGCTGGAAATTCATTGTTCTAAATTTCTCAGAAGTAAATATGAACATTACCTGTTGGAGTCTGTTAAAGCAAGCATGTTAAAGTATTTATTTATATTTTGTTCAAATATTACTGTTGGAAATTTATGTTTAAACGTGAATTATTACTAACATGCTACTAACGAACTGAATAAATGTTAAATGAGGCGATATAAACCAGATATATAAGAGGCAGTAGTAGGGTTTTATTCTATGATAATTGCAACGTAATGATTTGGCTGGATGTGTTTCTTAGTATGTTGTTAGATTCCATTTCCAAAAGACAACGGCAGCAATATCAAATGTGAAAGATGTTTTGAAATGTCCCCATTCTGGATTGTCTTATTCTGCGCGATAAACACTACTCCTGTTATTATTTCCTAAATCGTCTTACCATTTCGCACTGATTTTGGGTCAAATTTTCTAATCACCTTTATGGAACATATCGTACTTCTACTTCTGCTGAACTGTCTACTTATAAGACGCGTCACCAGTATGAAACTTAAAGAGTGGTTTTCAAGTATATTTTTGTAGGGCTAACATAATGCTCATGTTGTTAACCAAAAGAACTTAACTAAAATTTTCTTCGCGTTCGCCTCCCACTGCGTCGTGGCCATGACAAAGAGAAGCTGTAGCATCATGGTTGCCACGCAACCAGCCACAGCGTGGCGGGCGCCGCGCCGCCGAGGCGTCTAGGCGCGCTCATTAGGTCATCCGAGGCGCCATTAGGGAGACACCTCGCGGCGCTGTAGCTCATAATTGGGTGATTACTTGGGTGATGGATGGCGGAGACGGCGCGACGCACGCGCCGCCACGCGTCGCAGCGCGGCCCAGCGCTTCGCATCGCATTGCTGCGCCTCGCGCCGCCACCGCCATCCGCGCCTGCGCTGTGGCTGCGCACGTCAGCTTCGCCTTCGACTATTCCTCCCATTCTTACTCCTACAGACTCACACTTCGACCACGATTGCGTGTCAGCTCCCGTCTCTGATACCGTTACCGCTTCCGTTACCGTCACCGCTACCGTTATCGTCACAGTTACCGTTACTGTTACCGTTACCGTTACTGTTACCGTTACCGTATCGTCACTGTAAACGTTACTGTCACCGTTACCGTTACTGTCACCGTCACCGCTATTGTCGCCGTTATTGTCACCATTATTTACACCGTTACCGCCTCTGTTTCCGTCACTATTACCGTAAGCGTTGCCGTCACCGTTACCGACACATTTACCGTTACCGACACATTTACCGTTACCGACAGCGTTAGTCACCGTTACCGTTATTTTCATCGTCCCCGTTGTTTTCACCGTCGCCATTATTTTCACCGTCGCCGTTATTTTCACCGTCGCCGTTATTTTCACCATCGCCGTTATTTTCACCGTCACCGTTATTTTCACCGTCACCGTTATTTTCACCGTCACCGTTATTTTCACCGTCACCGTTATTTTCACCGTCAGCGTTATTTTCACCGTCACCGTTATTTTCACCGTCACCGTTATTTTCACCGTCACCGTTATATTCACCGTGCCCGTTGTTTTCACCGTGCCCGTTATTTTCACAGTGCCCGTTATTTTCACCGTGCCCGTTATTTTCACCGTCACCGTTATTTTCACCGTCACCGTTATTTTCACCGTCACCGTTATTTTCACCGTCACCGTTATTTTCACCGTCACCGTTATTTTCACCGTCACCGTTATTTTCACAGTCGCCGTTATTTTCAGTCACCGTTATTTTCACAGTCACCGTTATTTTCACAGTCACCGTTATTTTCAGTCACCTTAGTTTTGACCGTCATCGTTATTTTCACCGTCACCGTTATTTTCACCGTCATCGTTATTTTCACCGTCACCGTTATTTTCACCGTCACCGTTATTTTCACCGTCACCGTCATTTTCACCGTCACTGTTATTTTCACCGTTGCCGCTATTTTCACCGTTGCCGTTATTTTCACCGTCACCGTTACCTTTACATTTATCATTACCGTACTGTCAGCATCATCACCACCATCACCGCCATAGCCACGCCCACTGACAGTACCATTGGCTCCGTTTCTGCCCCCGTTCTCGCACCTGTTAGAGCTCCGCATCCACTCCCGTCCCCGCCCACGTATCCACCGCCGCCCATCCCATAGCTCTTGTCCTGCTCTCCCCACGCCCGCGCCTCCGCCCTCGCTCCAACCACCAGTATCACCACTGCTGCCGCGGTGGCTACTGTCCTCGCCGCCACCGTCTCAACCACTCTCGCGGCCACCCTCACCGCCGTCACCACTTGCGTATTTGCCTCAGCAAATGGCACCTCCGATTTTGCCTCCGCTCCTAACGCTACCGCAATTTCCCCTGCGTAACCCCTTGTTACCTCTGCCTGTATTATCGTGAGCGCCGTCATAATCCTTGTCTCTGTCACAGTGACCATCATTGTGTCTAGCAGCACCATGTGTCTCATCGCACCGCTTACAATCATAGTCTCCTCCGCCATCGCATTCATCTCCGTTATCATCACTCTCATTTGCACTACGGTCACCGTTAATCCTTTCATACCGTCACGGTCTTTGTTTTATGCTTCCATCCCCAGCACATTCTCCATCCTCAAGTCTGATATAACAAATTCGTGATGTGATTTCCAAATTCTGTGACCTCATTAGGAATATTAGCGTAAATAACCTACTTTATCGCGTTCATTGCCAAGCGCATTATACTACCCTCGGAATCGTACAGGTTTTTCGCGTACTACGTCTCCGTGCCAATGGTAATTCATGCACTTATATTTATATAATATTATATATGATTAAATTTATTTACAAAAATGTTCGAGTCCAAATAGATTCAAGAGAAAATTTAGCAGATATTAACACTATAATGAGACCTGTGGCGAGTATTGTCATAAAAAGATACAACCCAACGCATGAGATCATATGGTCTCATACTAAAATAAATTAAATCTCCCTACGAGACCATATGGTCTCCCAAGGCAGCCAAGTACCATCAATTCGAACAATGTTGGTTACTTTACTTGCCTGCGCTGTTCGTCTTCTTCCAACTGCTCTATTTCCTGAATTGTTCACTGATTGTTTTTTATTCATCCAAATCCGTCATCGTCTGTTTTCTGAAGGTTACGCACAACAGAACTTCTATAGATCCAATCAGTAGTCGCGTGATATGGCGTGTGAAAAGTTTGTGGCTGTTGTTCCCAATAAAAGGAATTAACCTTTGCCTTGTACGAGTGTTTCACAGACAATTGGAAAGTTAATGTCGATTGTAAAACTACTGGCTTTTGATATTTCAAACTTAAAATAAATGTTTTGTCCAGTGGTGCAGATTTTATTCGGATAAATTGAATTTGTTTTTCACGAATCATTACAATTGAGGAAAAATTTCAAATATTGATTCTGAAAAGTTATGCCGGAACTCACATAATTCCGGTCATTTCACAAACGGACGTATTTTTTCATATTTCATAACTCTTTGTTTTCGCCATTTGTTGGGTATTTTATCATTAAACTTGTTAACAAGGTTCCCCAAACAATAACATTGATTTTTCTATCGAAAAACGGGCGTCTGGAGAAACATTAATAAAGTATACTTCTCTACCTACAAAAGTCTCTGGCGTTTACGAGGAAAACAAACAAAAGAGCGCGAACACGTTTTTTTAAAACGACATGAGATACAAATAAATCCACAGCAATCCAACACATTGAAACTTGAGATGAAAAGCAGGAGATAAAGGTGTGCTGGAAACCTTTCGTTTTATGTGAGAACGAAAGATTTTGTCAGAAGGATGTTTATGAATCTGCGAACAAGAGCAGTCGGGAAATAAATTTCGTTATTAATATCTCTCTCGGAAGCACAGATTTCTTTGCCGTGTATGAAAAGGTGTGATTCCCATAAGAACTGGCTTTTATAATGACACCGCGTGTACAAATGCTGTTTCAGATTGTTCGAGAAATATTTAGTAAGTATTTTACTCCAAATTCTGAACGTATTCATATCACTTGATGAGTGTGAAATTTGACACAAATTATTCGTGGTACTTAATATTATTGTAAAATGACCTGTTATAAATACTCATGATGGTTTACAAATTTATGAGACGAATCCTTTAGTAGGATTATCGGTTTGCTCAATGATTTTTAAATTGACCTCTTACTACATATCAAATGGTATTCATTATTGACTTGTAATTTCTGCGAAATAAATCATATGATGCTGAATAATAATTGAATGCTGGTAAAATGACACAATTCGACTATTCATCAATCTGCTCTATTGAAAATAAGGGGTAGAAATTCTTTGATAACGATAGCGCGACAAGGCCAAATAAAATAATTGTATATCAAGAGCAGGTGCATTTTTAAATGTGAATTTTTTACACTCATATGTGAAATCACTCACTTATGTGAAATGAACTGTTCTAATACATAATATTCTCACCATGACGTAAGAGTGAAGAAATTACTCATACCAGTTCTGTTTGATTCGTAACTTTTTGGTAGTAAACAATGCATTGAAATGGATTTAAACTTCAGAATGGAAGTAAATTATTGGCTTGCAGCAGCTTTAAAGTGAGAAGTTTGTCTTACCTTTCATAGTATGCGTGACAATAGTTATATTAAAAATTTAATGAGAATATTTGTTTTAATATTTTTCAGCTTATATATATATATATATATATATATATATATATATATATATATATATATATATATATATATATATTCCTTTCCCACATCACCCAGAATTCCAATCTTCATCTTCTCTCAATTCAATTCAATATGTTATATTTTACGTGTCGACAATCAGGCTGTCAGGCCTTTTCTTCGGTCTCACTAAGAAAAATTTCGGTACGCTCCTTTCACTATCTAGCGGAGAAAGAATATATCACTCGGGAGACGAAACACGTGATTTAAATTGAGCTAAGAAGCTTCTTTGATGCTTCAGGATCTTTTACATGCAGTATATCTACAACATGGGGCAGCCGGCTTTACTTTTCCACGTACCATGACTACCACGTCCGCTACGTAGGAAGATTTGTTTCGCCCTTGAAATTTCACAGCTTCGATCAAGTTTGAACTCACGAACATTGGTACAATATCCCCATTCATTAACTGTTACACCATGAAAACCTCTCCCTATTTCTTTTCCAATTTATTATCCCTCCCTTTCTGGAAAACGATTAGATCATTAGCAACCAAGAAACATTCGCAAATGACGTAGACAGTGGCATCGTGTAGGCACTGCAGTTCCTGTATTGAGCGCAGCGCCACCGCGGTTCGTGCGGATATCGGGGGCCATAGGCCCCTGCCGCCCGGCGAGCCGCAACCCGCAAAGCAGGCGGCGCGTGCGCGGACACAGAGACGCGCGGTGCGACCGCCCTTCCTCGCCCCACCCACTCGCCTTCCCGCCCGCCCGCCCGCCCGCCCGCCCGCCCGCCCGCCCGCCCGCCCGCCCGCCCGCCCGCCCGCCCGCCCGCCCGCCCGCCCGCCCGCCCGCCCGCCCGCCCGCCCGCCATCCACCCGCCCGCCCGCCCACCCGCCCGCCCACCCATCCATCCATCCATCCATCCATCCATCCACCCACCCACCCACCCACCCGCCCGTTCGCTCTCCTTCCTCTCGCCCATCCTTCCGCCCACCGGCCCATCCTCCCGCCCATTCTCCTGACCGTCCGGCCGCCACCGCGCCTCACCCAGCCACCCACCGCCCCGTCCCGCTCTCCCCACCTGTCCCGTTTGGACCCGCTCTGCTCCCCCGCCCTGTCGCATCCCGCCCACTCGCTTACTCGCCCGCCCCGGCGCCCGCCCGCCCGCGCACCATAAATCAACAGAAGTCGCGCCGCATCAGCGGAAAGCAGCGCCGGCCAATCAGCTGCGGAGTAAGGTTGCTCGGTCCTAAATCACGGAATAAAGGGAAGAAGAGGAGGATTGCTGGAGAGTGGGGGTGAGGGTGATGGCGTCTCCATTTGTGTGCGCTACTGGGACAACGCCACTAAAATTCTTGTACTGCTGTTCTTTGTCTTCCCCGACTTGCCGCTTTCGTGGGAATGTTTTCGACATCCTTTTGTTGTGACGTCATTGCCATTGATCATATCCCTTGGTTTATTCTTTGCTATCATTGCCTTTCGTCGATTCCCTTCTGTTGGTGAACCTGAATAATTCAGTGTTATCAAACTTCACACCCCATTACATGATGGAATTGTTTGTTGTTATCGTCTCTTTTGTGTCGTGCTCATCATCTGATCGATGTGTTGAGAACTATCTCCTTACATACATCTCCAACTTGTACCAATTCACGTATGCTGAATGTCATGGCAATAGGTAAGTAAAATACATGATTATCTGATTATTCTCTCCACGCTCGCGCCTTTCTTTGCGTCGTCAAGTACAAAATCAAGTCCAACATTTTCAACACTTCCCATAACAGAAATGGTAACAACAAATTATCTCGTCGCACAAACTCGCGCGCGTAGATAACATGCCACTGCGCAGTCAAAACACCCTTCGTTCTTTCATTTAATGACAATCTACCTTTCTATCAGTTGGACAATTACTACGGCTGCGAGCTAGTACCAATGTTAATAAAATCCAAATTATCCAAAATAAGTTCCTAAGGACAATTACCAACGCATCATGGTTCATATCTAATGCACAACTCTATAAAGAATTCAATCTCCAACCCATAACCCAGCACATTCTATACCTATCCACCCAATTCTACTCCAACCTAATGCAGATACGAAATTTAACCGGATTCATCGTAGCCCGAAACCCCATCTATTCCACAAGAATCAAAAATAAGTATCATTTCCACATATTCTTAAAACAATTTTCGGAAATGAACCCTAAGAGGTGACCATTAGGTTTCCTCAACCGCAATGCTAGCTTTAAGAGTAATTTTAGTAAATCAACAAACATGTAGAGTGAATGTAACTGAACGATGTTAATATCATCAAGTAAAACAATAAATTTTAAAAAAATGTACGGCTGCGACGGGGGTTCTAGAAACACGTCCGCCTACATCGCCCTCAACATGAAATCGTCGTGGCTCGTCCAAGCAGAGCTGTGCGTAGGACGGTCACAGGGCAGGAAGCAGTGGGCGGGTCGCTCCGAAAATAGCGAATTAAGAAGGGAGATTAGGTGCACGCGACAACTTCGACCCAACGGCCGTCCCTCCATTCGACTCCCCCCCCTCATCCACGACGATGCTCCTTTTTTCAAGGGCGCCATCGGAAAGTATTTAAGCACGTAAAAAGGGAAACTCATTTTAATTGCGAATCTTTACGGAAATCAGTATTTAATATATACGTCACTTTCAATTTTTATATCTTAACTTCTTGGGTTCGAAAATAAAACATACAAACGAAACAGTTACGTTTTTCTATTAATAATACGGTTACTCTAGAAATACGTTGAATTTAAACTAGCTGATAACGTTTAATATATTAAATTTTTAAAATACAAAATATTAACAGTATTTATATTAATTCGCAAATAATGTTATTTATGAAATATATGTATAATTGTTAAATGTATTTTCTTCCGTACATTATAAAGATAGGATATCCTTAAAAAGGCTTTTCAAAATTCTTTGAAAATTTCTGGATCCCATTGCAGAGGGTGAGGTCACAACACTCGTATGTTGAGGCAGTTTCTCACGAGAATTTATCTCGGAGGCCTCTGGATCGTACGTAAAAAGCAAACCACCTTGGCGTGACCTATTTAGATAACGGTGCGTGTCGTGCCGTATGTATATTAACGTGAGTTTTCAATCATCACCATGTCCTAAATTTTAATTGTGTATACGTGCACGTAAGTGCTTAATACATTATATTCTAATCAACCTCAAGCTTGAAAGTGGGGTGAACTGCGTAAAATCTGTCTTGTTAATTAACTTCCCAACGCGAATTCAATATGTGGTTAATAATGTAACAATGTACGTATTTGACCACATGCAATACGCTAAAGTTAGTAGTATGAAAGAATATTTTTGTGACTGTTTTTATCATGTGGTCCAAGGTGTAATATGTAGAGAATTCCGTGAAAAACTCTCCTTTGAAAAGACAATGTCCAAGAGTTGGCACGAATGAAAATGGAAAGGCAGCAAACTGAAAATTGTTACGTGGTGCACAAAAAACACATTGCACAATAACTTTAGCTTCCACTTCAAAAGGTAGCGTAAACACTGGAGAGAAATGAGCTCCACATGTTGCTTTATAGAACGTGCGCGCTCTTTCAGACTCGACAAAGGTATTTTGATGTTGTTCTCGGAAGTTTGCTAGTTGTATTTTACCACGGAGAACAAAGGTACGGGATTGTGGATACGAAAGAAAAATAAATGCATGCAATTAATCATGAATCCTTTTGATATTCTCATTATTATTATTATTATTATTATTATTATTATTATTATTATTATTATTATTATTATTATTATTATTATTATTATTATCATCATCCTCATTTCATTGGTTTTAAAAACGACTTTCCTATTTCATTCATAGTCCTAGTGGTTACAATGTAACCTGCAACGCTTATAGGTGTTTTTACAGCTTCAAAAATATATATTTAAAACGTTTCTCGACTAATATAAATTACTAATGTCCATCTTAGGACAAAAACTATAATTTGGAGAAATGTAATGTTTTAAACTTCAATGTCTGGAACATAAAAGCACAACCCTTTTTTAAACGTTATTTGATCTTTGGATTATTTAACTACATTAATCCTGTTACGGTATTGTAATGAACTAAAAATGTTTATCTTTAAACCATTTTAATTGTTATAGATATGATTCATCACAGCATCAAAATTTCGGGTTCATATAATGTACCAAAACGTATGGTTCCTAGAAGCTAGACGTCTGTCTTTCTCTCATTTTTCTAATGAATTGACCTCTATGTTTCCTGGTGAACTATAGGTTTCGCTATATTAACTTCATGTGTAATCTTGCTGAAACGTCAGGTTTTCATTTTAAACAAAAATGTTTGTATTTTGCTCTCTTGAGATTAAGTATCAATTTAACATGCGTGTTGTGAGATTTGCACAGAAATAAAGGCAGGCATGGGAAACACTTAATGGGAATACCAAGAAATGAAACGTGAAATGTTTGGGGATAGTTTAGTTGACGCAGCAGGGTTCTCAGAAGAGCATTTGAGAGCAGCGACGACAAAACCAATTCCCTGATAGTGCGCAGCTCTGCCTTTGCTGCGCGTGGAGAGGCAAAGGGCAGTGGTAGCCGTGAGAGCGCCGTAGGATATATGGCCCTGATGGGCGATCTCCGCCATAAACGCCTCGTTGAAGCTCGCGACCGCCCGTCCATGCACGCACCGGAAACCGCCCGCGCCAGCGCACTACGCACCCACACTCTCCCTCACCCTTCATACCTTCTACCCGCTTCCCTCTCCCTCACCTCGCCACGCCCCCTTTCCGTCACGCCCGCAGCCACCCGTCCCGTGCGTACACCGGAAACTACCCGCACCCTATGCACCCCTGCCCCATTCCATACCTTCTACCCGCTTTCCTCACCCCTCAACTCGCTATTCGCCACGCCCACTTTCCGTGTACCAGTCGCCACGCCTGCGGCCGCCCGTCCCGTGTACGCACCGGAAACCACCCGCGCTCTACGCCCTGCGTCGCTTCGTCCTACGCACCCCTTGCCCTCCCTCGCCCTTCGTACCGTCTACCCGCTTTCCACACAATTTTCAAAATTCAAAATTCAAAATTCAAAATTTAAGTAGTATATGACTTAGTGTAGGGATCACAGAATTTTGAAAATGTGCACACAATTCACTTTTCCCCATAGCACGTCATACGCAGTTTTTTAACTGTTTTTTTTTACGTAAAATAAATAAATAAATAAACACACACCCTCACCTCGCTCCTCGCCACGCCCACAG
>BLKR01016597.1:0-23887 GCA_011170035.1 Teleogryllus occipitalis | reverse complement strand
ACTGAATCGCTGACTTGCTATCATAATCTATCATCCGGTATTCATAAGATAATGGCTTTTGAGGTGGTCTAGTGGACGACTGCGAAGGCTCACAAGGGCAGTGCGAGGCAAGGCGAGGCTACGCGAGATCGCGAGAGGCGGGTTGTAGCAGGCCATGGCAGCAGGGGGTTTCTGGTAGCAGGGTTTGCTAACGTCTAGCTACGCCTTCTAATGCCTCTTGACGGGCCCTTCGACGGCTCGATGAAGCAGCTGACGCCTCGTTACATCCTGTAACGCCTTGAAACTTTGAAGGAGTCGTTGACGAGTCACAGAGCTTGTTGACGCTTCGCAGGTTGATGCAGGTACATTGACGCCTGTAGGGTGCTTTGACGTCGGAAAGGGCCCTTTTGGGCGCTTGGCTGCTCTGTTTCACGCCTTGCAATCTGCTTTGACTAATCGCAGGGCCCGCTGCCGCCCCCCTAGGGTTCGTAGAATCTGCGGAGAGCCCTCTGACACCTTGCAGGGCTGGCAACTAGCCTTGCAGGCCCTCCGACGCCTCATTGCACACATTGTCTCTTCGGAAGATACGTGGCCAGTCGATCTTTGCACCCAGGTGAGAAACCCCTTAACAGGGCGTGAATGATTTTTATTACTCTTGATTTTTATTTACATTATGTTTATTAATCATAAGAATTATTATGTTGGGTGCATTATTTTATTTGTAACTCTTCTACATACTTTCGTAGTAAAGACGTATAAAAGTTTGCGAAACCTAGTTTTTAAAATTGCCCGTATATCACTGAAGATAAGGCGAAAACTTCTAACATTTTAATAAATATGTACATGACGTTAATTAAAGAGCTAATGTTGGAGAACAGAATTCATTTTTAAAAAAATTCCTTACTTTAATATTGTAGTTAAACGAGGAGACCAAGAAGGTTGTAGACATATTTTGTACTTCTACACATTTTGAGTTTACCGTGGAAATCTGACCTTTCGCAGATTTAGAAGTGTATTTCACTCTATTTTGGGAAGAAAATCAAGGAAATAATTTGGTTATATTTTCGGAGAAAATTTTGAAAACATACCAGACGCTTCATGTAAAGCCCCTCTAAAATTAAAATAATTCTTTTAAAAAACACAGGTTTGATAGTCGGGCCAGATCCATTGGGGAATATTTATTTTGAAAAAATATCCTACGTGAATTTTGGGCGCTAGTGTTTATCACAGACGGACGGACGTTTACAAAACCAGAACACTTTTTCGATGTCAGGAAACTCTAAAACGTGTATTTGCATTGAAATCTCCAAACCTATTTTCCGCATTATTTTATAGCTTATTAATCAGTCACAGCAGAATAGTCTTTCTCCTTTGCAACATACGTTGCTCTTTCATACATGCCCTTACTTTTCGAGCGAAGTAATAATTTCAAGGCTTTGTCAGCTTCTTCTAATATTTCATCCGGAATATATTAAATATATATTCAAATATTTCTTATTTCACACATTATTATCTAAGACACAACGGTGATTATATATATATATATATATATATATATATATATATATATATATTGTAACGCCCCCACTTCTGGCAACGCCTTGATAGAATGCTCTTTCGAGCTTAAATATCTCGGGGGGCAGGATCTTTTGGGGTATGAGAAAGTAGCACACCCAGACACAAAATTAGATAAAACAATGATATATATTCTGAAATATGGAACAAGAGACTCTGTACACTTGACACTCAAGTTGAAAATCAAATCAAAGAATTTACAACACACACCAAAAAAATCTTACTTAATGATTTGCTCGTTATGTTGAGTCTAAATACCTCCTAACACCCATGCACGGATTTTTGCTAGGTTGTTAAATTAAGTGAAATTGAGCTTTCCCGCACTCCTGGGATTGATTACCAATACACGTTATTTAGGATCTTATCGCTATTTTTACATTGATAATTTTCCTCGTTAATAACTTTACACACAATAAATGAGGAACTCTAATCAAATATTTACACAATTTCTAAATTGAATTCAATTGAATGCATTACCGTCGTACAAGGTTAATTTACGTCGCCGTGACTCAAATCTAAGGTGATCTTGCAAGTTTAATGTTCTTATTCTTCGCCATCACTCCCGTCCAAATTCCGGTCTCCCCACTCTGGTATTATTCAGATACGGATTACCTTTGCAGCTGCCCAAGACCCCGGGTTACGCACCGCCGTCGTGTCGTCGAGGTCGCTGCTCAGCTCCAGCCGCGCCGCCGCTCGCGTTTCCCAATGTCCTAGGAAGCCGTCTCCGTAGTCCGCTACCAAATTTCCGAACCAGTCTTCGATAGCTCTCGCCGCCAGATCCAGACACGCGCACGCGTATTTCACAGTCTCTCGCGTGTGTTAATCCACGTGTCGCTCCACCAGCGCGTTGACTATCTAACACGGTTCACAGTCACGTTTACCACTCCACTCAATTTTCACTTATTTCAGCTCACGTTCTCACAGTCAACGTTCTCTCTAATTTATGCAGCCTCGTTACAATTTCAACTTGCTGCTTTTCGTCGCCTCAATGCTATAACGCTCTTCTCCACTACTACTCGTGGTATCATTCACGACCACCGAAGTTACCTCTCACGTCGCCGTCTGATTCAAGAAGAGAGCAACTCTTCGCCGCTCCGCTGTATAAATGCGGCTCTGACGTCATAGTACCCCCATGCGTACCGCCCCTACGTCGAGAGTACCCCGCCGCCGCTTCTGGCCGCAACCGACAGGTAGCGCCTTTTCCCTTCTCGGGCTGCTTTTCCGGTGTTCTTACGTACTTTCCGTCACCGCCGAAGTTGCGAGGGTGCTGTGTAGGTTTGTGGCCAGGCCACGAACGTCACAATATATATATTGTATAGGTGCCTGCTGGTTTCTGTGAGGCGTTATTATATATATATATATATATATATATATATATATATATATATATATATATGACACACGCGCGCACACACACAATGTGTGGCCCACCTAAGATGTTCCCTTCAATTTTCTCCTGAACTGTTGCAGATACTGAGATGCGGTTTCCACTAAAACTACTGTATGCAGGGGGCACATATGGTCATGCATAATGTTATTCTATTGCATTTTTTTATTGCAGAGATATTGACTCAACGTCGATTTTTTAAATGGAACCCTACAGATTTTTTAGCTCATCATAACAAGCGTAAAGAAACGAGTTCATAAATATGCATATCGTCATATGTTACATAATAAAATTTTCGAGAAATTAAGAGTTTTAAAGACGCACACCGACAGCTGGTTTCTGTAATCTGAACGAGAAATTCCGGGTGATATGCGGCGAGGCCATTCCTTTCCATTGTAACGCAACGCAATCGAATTGCTTATAATTAAATATGTCTACACTGCCATTTTATTTCTCCTGCAGGAGTCATTAAGTAATTTGTAAACTCCTCCCTAACCTCCTCCTGCTGTTGGCTATAATTATGGCGCCTACCTTGTTCCAAATTCAGGAACGCATTTATCGGTGGCGGGTCATCACGCCAACTCCCTTGAATCGTCTCGTGGGATTCATTTTCCGAATCAAGTAGACCCGACACTAAATAATTTCAATTACTGTCCTTCGAGGGAAGGAAGTTGCGCAGAACACATATGGCCAGCACAATTTTTTTCACCCTATCAGGCTGCAAGTTCATGGGCCTTCGGAGCACTCTAAACTTGTTGGAAATGATTCCAAAAGCATTTTCAACTATTCGCCTTGCTCGGGAGAGGCGATAATTGAAGATGCGCTGTGGAGCAGGCTGGTTGCGGAAGGGATAGGTCTTTAAAATATATGTTCTCATGGCAAACGCATCACCTGCCACAAAACAATATGGTACTGTCATAGTCCTTCCAGGCAAGGGATCAGGAGATGGTAATTCAATGGAACCATCTTGTAATTTTTGATTTAAAGAAGAGTTTTGAAAAACTCCTCCGTCAGATACTCGCCCATTGCATCCGTCTATATATAAAAATTTGTAATGGGCATCGACTACAGCTAGCAAAACAATGCTGTGTGAGCCCTTGTAATTAAAATAGTGACTGCCACTATGAATTGGAGTTTGCATTACAATGTGCTTCTCCTCCAGTGCTCGTATACAGTGAGTAAAATTCCATCGTTTTTCAAACGCTTGAGAATGTTGTTTCCACTGAAGACTTGACTCTGGGAACTGAAACAAACACGTATCATATAAAAACACTCATTTGTTTATTTTGTTTCAAAAACTTACAATAATATATTAAGTAGCAGTTTGATTTCAAATCATTAATCCTAATATTTTCTTTTTGTTCTTTTATATGAGAAAATGTAGACTCCTGAAATGAACAGCCAGGAATCTGTAGTTGTGGATCAACCAGGGCCATCATCGAAGAAGAAGAAGAAGAAGAAGAAGAAGAAGAAGAAGAAGAGTGACATTGAAAAGGCATTGGCAAATGCCATAAAAATAATGGATAGTGATAAAGATACTAACTCCGAATTCGGAGAATACATTGCAATGGAGTTGAGGAACTTGTATTTAGAATCAAGCAGAAGAAAATTAAAACAGCTAATTAGGCAATCCATTATGAAAATTGTTGAGGAAGATGAAAATAAATTTACTATCCTTCCTGTCAGTGTACAAATTATTCCGGATAATGAATAAATAAATCTTGACTGAAACTTTGTTTGATATTTTTGTATATTACTTTAACACTTAAGACAAAGGATGGGTTTGTCTAAAATTTGACAATACTATGTCAAATTCCAGAACCTCCTCAAGGTATATTATTTCATTATACCATGTGGCAACATTCCTGATCCTCTAATTTATTTTGATTAAACTGTCAGAAAAATGAATGATTTCTACAAAATACGGAGTGATTTCAAACTTAAATTTACTTGTCTTTACATTCAGTCATTCTTCAGTTATTTCTACATATATATCTAGTACCCATCATCTTAACAATGAAACGCTTACCTTCAAATACTGCTCCTTCATACATTCATATATTGCAGTAGTTACTTGCAATACTGTTCTTCCAATTGTACAGGTAGGGATACGGAATAAATTTGAACGTAGCTATAAGATGCACCTAGATTTAAAAGGAAATTGGGCAAAAGTTTTCATTTCTGTAAATTAGAAGTATTTGCATTCACATTAAATTAAATCTTGCTCACAGTAACATGGAAATAAAAGAACTAAGATCAATGGCACTGTGTTGTGCCTGTTGGCACCATGTTTTGACTTTAAACACTTTTCCAGCCTATAGATGGAATCAAATTGAAGCAATTTTAAAAGGGAGTTAAAGTTAGGTTAAGGTAGAGAACAAGTAGTTACCTGAGGTGAGGAAACTCATAGTAACCATTATCCTTTTCCGAGCACTAATTGCATCTCTCATTTTAGTGTTGTTTTTGGCTACTGCTGGCCCAACACATTCGATAAGATGCTGTAACTCGACAGCAGTCATTCTGAAAAAATTTCGGAATTGATCGGCATCCTCCAATTCCAATTCCCTGACGAGTGTCGAGCAAGCACCCATCTGTGGTCGACGGGCAATCCACTTTCTCACCCTTACACTTCTTTTTTTCTTTTGCAAAGAAGCGTATAAAATAATAAATGCCGCAGCCGCTCTCTTCTTCGCCTCCATCTTAACTTGATCAGAACTGAACTTCGCTTCTCGCGAGCTAGCGCACTGCTCTCTAGTGGACAGACATCTGAGAGGTAATCCTGAGAGGGCGCCGCGAGTGCACTCTCGAGAGGCAGAAATTTCCCCAACTCGCTCGCAAGTGGACAAGGTATTGCGAGCTTCTCTCGAGACTAGCTCGCGTTAGTTACTCTCTAGTGGATACGCACCTTTACAAACGGGCCGCGCGCAATCTTTCCTTCCTTGTCCTATCCTCTCGCCTTGCACTAACATGCACTACACCACCACATATTCCGGGAGACCGATCGGGAGCTTAGAGCTTGTCCCGGCTGGAGCGGTTCCCACTAAACAGGAGGGAGACTCCTGGGACCGCTGGGAGAGTCCTGGTTAGGGGGAACCCCACTAGCCGCCGGGAGGTCGGCGCCGGATCTCGCCATCTCCCGAGAAAAACATGCACTACACTAACGGGACAAATGAACAAAGCCGTTGACGCGCCCGGAAACACGAAAAAATCAAAGTCAACCCACTTCTCAGGAATTCAAAATCAACTAGCCATATTTTGTACTAATTTTATTCTAAAATATGTGTGCTCAATTTTGTGCTCGAGGTCAAGCTAGCACCCTCACTTGTAAAAAATTTAAAAAAAAACAAATCTGCTATATTAATGCAGTAATTAAGTACCAATTTTGTACCAAAATTTAAAAAAATTGTACTATGTATTAAACAATGAAAAATACAGGTGCAATAGTAGGGATGCATTACAAATAAGTCAGTGGGAGTTCAACAGTGGGAGTGACAGATTGAAGTACGGTAGCAACTCCACAAGTCTAAAACAACCATCAACTTCCCTACAATAATGCATTAATTAAGCACTAACTTTTGACCTAACAAAATATGTTATACAATAATATAAACCGCTTGGTAGAAGAGTTTTGCTTCAATGGCAGTGGAGGCGACATCGTGCGCACCGAGCGACGCACTTTGGTAACAATAGTAAATAGAGGTGCTACAGAATGGCACAGATTTTCTCGTAGCAATTTTTTCTAATTTCCTTGGTGTGGACTAACTTCAAGGGCCAGCTGCCACCAATCGACACCGAAATACATTTTTTGACATTTTTTTAACATTTCGATTTCTTAATAGTAGAAACCAAATATGACTTCAATAATATTCAAGAAGAGTAAAATCTCGTCCAAAACAGACATTTTCATTGAAAATCTTGATGCCATTTTTAAGAAAATGGCAACTAAGCATTACTGTAAATGCGAAATTGGAAGCTTTTTTTCACAGAAATCTGTTGAGCTTTCGAAATATTTCATTTGAAGTCATTTAAAGCACTTATACTCACAATTGTAATAATGTATACCAATTGATCGATCGATTGATTGATTGATTGATTTTTTCGTGTTTCCGGGCGCGTCAACTGCTTCGGTCATTAGTCCCGTTAGTGTAGTGCATGTTTTTTTTTCTCGGGAGATGGCGGTGATCTTCCCCCGCTGAATGGCGAGATCCGGCGCCGACCTACCGTCGACTAGTGGGGTTTCCCCCTAACCAGGACTCTCCCATCAGCGGGGCACCGCCCCAGTCGGGACAAGCTCTAAGTTCCCGACCGATCTCCCGGAATATGTGGTAGTGTAGCGCATGTTAGTGTAAGTGTGTGTGTGTAAGAGGCGAGGATAGGACAAGGAAGAGGAAGGACAGATCGCGCGCGGTTCGTGGCCCGTTTGGTAGGGTACTGCCCCGGCATTCGCCTGGTGTTGATCGGAGAAACCACGGAAAACTACCGATCATAGCCAATTGATCGAAGTATGTATATTAACAACGTGAGAGATATTTTAAAAAATACATTTTGGTAATTAAAAAAACAAAGGAATACACCAAAATGAACTTTACGTCATATTAAACAGTGCAAAAAAATAATTATCCATTGCAAAAAAATTTAAGAAAAAATTTGGAGCCATTTTTGATAAAATGGCATTTGAGCATTTCTGAAAATGCGGAATTTTGGGCTCATTTTTACAGAAAGTTGTTGCGTTTTCGAGAAACTATGTGACATTCTACTCATGAATATAATGGGGTGAAGAAATCGTCTCTAGGTAAATATTACTGACGTGAGAGACAAGTCAAAGAATTAAATTTTTGTAATTTTTGAAAAAGCAAAAGGATAGAGCCATATGATGTGTATGTCATCAAACAGGGTGCTTTTGGTACTACCAGTACAAAAAAATTTAAAGAAAAAAATATTTTTTTTTTTTAAACGCTCGTTACTTTCCTCCACTATATTCACAGCAGAAGAGTTCTTTATCTTTTTGGACACCTTCAATCATAGATTTTAAATCTGCTGGCTCAATACATCATGAAACAGATTTTCCTTCCTCTATGAGGGCAAAATCACGATCGCAATCTAGCCCCTTCAGACCAGATTTTTGGGGGGGAGGGGGAACTGTGAAAAAAGTTATCTAGTAAGACTGGCTTCTTAAAAAATAAATGATAAATGAAGGAAAAATAAATGATAAAAATAAAATCTTCTATCTTCATCAATTAGAATTCTTACAGACGTTTATTTATTTATTTATTTTACGTCAAAAAAAAACAGTTAAAAACTGCGTATGACGTGCTATGGGGAAAAGTGAATTGTGTACACATTTTCAAAATTCTGTGATCCCTACACTAAGTCATATACTACTTAAATTTTGAATTTTGAAAGGGAGAAAAAAACAAAAAAACTCCCATGTAATAAAATCTATTTTCAAGGATAAATAAGCAATAAATTTTGGCTCTTATTACTTCCTGCCGCGACAACATGGAAACCATAATTTGAATAATTGTATTTCCCACTGAATTCTAGAAGACGTGCACAGAAAATGAAGTTACATTTATGTCCAGAAGCAAAACAAGGGGCCATCTCAGCATTTGCTCAATGGATCAGGAAAGCTGGACGAAAAACCTGATCGAGATGGGGGTCATTGACCCGGAAGCTGTGTTACAATAGTTGTTACAGGTTGTTTATACTCATTTATACAGTCCAAATGGTAATTAATGCATTATGTATCATTGTTAAAATTAATGTTACTTTTCTTGTGATGCTCAGTATAGTCTCTAATTGTATAGAAACAATTATGCAGCAGAAACGATTTCACTTGGGATTTAAACTTTTCTATTGAATTTAATCGTTTAATGTCATCTGGCAAAGTGTTGTAAAATAATGTACATGTATTGTATGTGAATTTTTGTAATGAGCTGTTGATACTGTCACCTGATGAATATGATTTCTACGTCGAGTGTTATAGTAATAGACATCGGCATTTTCTGAAAATATATTCCCGCCCTTAAGCAAGTCATTTTTTACAAAACCACTGATTCGTAAATAAAAAGACACGGTAATGGTAGAATTCCTAGATTAATGAAGAGAGGCTTACATGAATCACGTGGGTGGGATTTGGTTATTATTCGTACAATTCGTTTTTGTAATCTAAAAGTCTGGGAGCTATAAGATGTATTTCCCCACAATATTATGCCATATCTCAGGCGGGAATGAGCATTCGCGAAGTATACACAACGAGCAGTATGAAGGCTGACTGAATTTGCAAGAATTCTGAACGCGTAGCATAATGAACTTAATTTTGTGTTCAATTCATTTAAATGGACGTTCCATTTAAGGTTTGACTGAATTGAGAGACCTAAAAATTTTGTTGCATTAACATGAGTCAATGGTACACTGTTCATTTTCAATGGAGCTCAGAATTGTTTATTTGAAATGGAAAACTGCATTAAAACCGTTTTCTTTTCGTTTACTATTAATTTGTTATTTCGGAACCAATTTGAAACATCTGATATTGTACTATTTACGGTTTCTTTATTGCAAAGGATGTTCGTATCATCCGCAAAGAGAACCGTTTTTCCGTTTCGAATCGTCGAGGGCATATCGTTTACGTAAAGTGGGAACAGAATAGGGCCTAAAATCGATCCTTGAGAAACTCCACATGCAACGGGCAAAGAGTCGGAAAGGTGCGTACGTAATGTTCCATCATTCCAGTAAGGTATTTCAACTTGAGATCGTTGTTTAAGGTACGAACATAACCAATCTAGAGCAATACCACGGATTCCATATGAAGGTAATTTGGAAAGTAAAATGTCATGTTCAATGATGTCAAAAGCTTTTGAGAGATCTAAAAATAATCCAATAGGTGCCTCGTTTTGATCTAATGATGAGGCGACATCTTTAAGAAAAGAAAATATAGCTGTTTCCGATGATTCTGATTTTCTAAATCCATGTTGGCAATCTGAAAGCGCCTCGTGTTTAGTGAGAAAGGTTTCCATTCGTACGTAAAAAAGTCTCTCTAATATTTTTGAAAAAATGGATAGAAGAGAAATGGGCCGATAATTTTGAATTTCATTTTTGTTGCCTTTTTTGAAGAGCGGCTTAATTTTAGCTGTTTTGAAAATATCTGGAAACGTTCCGGTGCATAAAGATGCATTAAATATGTGAGTTAACGGGTGTATAATGGCATACGCACAAATCTTTAACAAAGAATCTGGGAATTCATCTAAACCGGACGAATATTTATTTTTTAGTTTACCGATTATTTTGAGAATTTCATAGGAAGAAGTTTCGGAAACGAACATTGTGTCTAAAAATTTGGGTGAACTCTCTGTTTTTGAATTTTGTGCCTCAAGACCCTTAGTGAGATCGGCAGCAATTCTCGAAAAGTATTGGTTAAAGAGACTAGCCACTGTTACCGGATTGTTTACATTTATATCGTTATATTTTAAAACAACATTCTCTATGGGTTTTCTAGTTGATTTGGTAGTATTTTTTATTATATTCCACATTGCTTTTGTTTTATTATTTGAGTTCAAAATATCCTGATCGTTTTTTATGATTTTATCCTGCCTTATGACTTTTCGTAACAATGTTTTGTATTTTTTAAAGTAGATAAGGAAATCTTGAGATACGTCATGACATTTAGAAATGAAAGAAAGAATTCGCTTGTTTTTACCAGATGTCCTAATCCCTTCTGTTATCCAAGAATTGCATTTCCGTGAAAAATTTAATTTTCGTTTTTGAAGAGGAAAACAAGTGATAAAATGAATTGAAAGAGTTGAAAAAAAAAAAAGAATTATATTTGTCGTTTGTATCAACAGTATTATAAACCACTTCCCATGACTCCTGCATCAAGTAATCAATGAATAATTTAATTTTACTTTTAGTAAACAATCTAGTCATACGTGTATTATTTATTGTGTCAGTGATCGCATTTCTTATAATTGTAAGAATTTGTGCATCGTGGTCACTGTATCCTAAATCTTTGGTTTCAACTTCATATCGAGTAGTAGTTTTGTTAATTATAATTTGATCAATTGTCTTCATCGAATGTTGGGTGTTCCGTGTAGGTATATTAATTGTAATGTCTAAATTGAAGGAATTAATTAAATTGAGAAACTTTTCTTTCTCGCAAGATTCGACCAGAAAATCAATGTTAAAATCTCCGCATAACAATGGATTCAAAGGAGTGATTGCTGACTTTGTAAAGTGTTATCTCCAGTTTTTCTAAGAACAAAATATAATCTGCAGTTTTTTTTTGCAGGTCTGTAAATGCAAAGTATTATCACTTTTAGTGAAGTAAGATGTTCAACAAAAATTTGGAAAATATTTTCAATGGAATACACATTTAATTCCGCCAAGGGGATAGAATCAATATTACTTCTAACGTAAATACAAGAACCCCCATACGTAGGACCTTTATGCGATTCTCTCTCTCTGCAATAAAAGCCTGCGAGGTAAAAGTTTGGAATAAGGAAAATGCTTAGTTCATTAGGAGATAACCAATGTTCTGTAAAGCTTACGTTACGGGACAAGTCCATAATATTCAAGTGCTAACAGTTTATTTTATAAAATTCGCAGTGAAGTATTTTTACAAAAGAATTTTTTGCTAACGATAATATTATTCACTAAATCTAACTAAAAATTTGATCTAATTTTTCTATATTAAAAATTAATATTTTACTAATTTGGATTGGGGAGAATTTATAGGGGAATGCGTTGCTCATAACAACAATCCAAATTATATACAAAATATTAAATAAAATGGAAGTAACAGGAAATATTAAGTAGATTGTTGTCCAGTCATTACGTGTTCAAAAAGTCTGTTCTAAAATAAATTGTCGTGGAATTATGATTTTTCGCTCCATTATGTTTTAGAGGTTCTGATTACGAATCTGAATTTTGCCAAAAAAATATATTCGTTGGAATTTAAGTTATAATAAAAACCATATAAATAAAATGTTCGTTCTGTTTTTGCCTATATCTAAAAAAACTCGAATTTATGCAAAACATTACTCGTTGCATTACTCGTCATTTTCTACATCAAATTTCCTACAATTTAGTTCCTTCCAACTTTTGTCGTTACGCGCACGTCAAAATTTGATAGTTAAAATTTGAAAAATTTTTGCGCAACTTATCATTAGCTCGGCTACCTTCCAGAATGGCTAATCAGAAACATTCGTGTCCGAGTTCAGTATAACTATTTGCCTTGTTAATAATTTTATATCTTGGTTAATGATCGTTTTCGTACAGAGTACCAAGAACTTGCAAGAAAGTAGTAGTAGTAGTAGTAGTAATAATAATAATAATAATAATAATAATAATAATAATAATAATAATAATAATAATAATAATAATAATAATAATAATAATAATAATAATAATAATAATAATAATAATAATAACGAAACGAAAGTATCTTACCCAGATCGAAATTGATGAAATACGTAGGGGAGTGAGTAATGAACTTTAGGCAACTGTAGAAGACCATCAAACTGGTGATAATAACGAAACGAGAATAGAGACAAATGATTTGAGTATACAAATATTCTTATTAAGCAAGTTGATCAGGTTGCTGACCAATTAAATAACTTGACAGATATTCATACTGCCTTGTATGCAGATGCAGTTGCTGTAATTGATCTTAATGGACAGCGCATGCAGAATAGTCCACCAAGCAACACAAAGAAAGCGAGAAAACCTGCATGGAGAGTTAGAATGGAAGAAAGTATCGTTAAACTGAGAACAGAGATTAATGTAATTCATTTATTTCTTTCAAAAACAAAAGTAGAAGAGTAAAGTATAGAATTAATAGAATCCTACATAAAATGCAAATCAACATCAACGACTCTGAGTTAAGACCAAAACTAACCCTGTACCACGATGAATCTAGACAAAAGCTCAAAGCTAAGGGTGCTAGATTGCGAAGATACAATGAATGCTCAAAGCAGAAACAACAAAATACGTTATTTGAGAGGAACCAGAAAGTATTCAATCGGAACTTGGAACACAAAGCTGATAGCCAGGAGAAAGTTGATAGTTATAAATTCAAGTCATACTGGCAGGAAATCTGGACCAACTCTTCAAGCTACAATCATGATGCATCATGGCTCTCTGAACTTCAGGAAAAGATGGGCAACCTTCCAGAAATGTCTGAAGTCGACATTACCACCGAAGATATCGAAGAGTCTTAAGGAATGCCAAAATTGGAAATCAGCGGGATCTAACAAAATTCAGAACTTATGGTTGAAGCATTTTGTCTCCCTACACAACTTGATTTCAAATAGTTTTAATGAGATACTTCAGAAGCCTCTTAAATAACCCATCAGTTGATAAAGTCTCTTATCTCCTGTGGTTGAAAATGGGATATTTATTTCCTGAAACTGAAGGATTTATAATAGCAATTCAAGATGGGGTAATAAAAACACGCCATTATGATAAACACATACTGAAGAGCAATATAATATGAGACCATCGACCATGTGATTGCAGGTTGCCCAGTTCTTGCCAACACTGCATATCTTGGGAGGAACAATCAAGTAGCCAAATTAATCCATAGACAATTGGCATCAAATTATAGACTAATTGAGAACCCTCCACCATTTTACAAATATTCATCTTCACCGGTTATAGAAAATAGTGAAATAGTACTCTACTGGGATAGGCCTGTTGTCACTGATAAAACTGTGAATTATAATCGCCCGAACATAGTAGTGATCAATAAAATACAAAAGTATGCAACAATAATTGATGTAGGCTGTCCAGTGATAAAAAATGTAATAAGATAGTATCGGAGAAGATTTCAAAATACCAGAATTTGGCAGCAGAAATCCAACATGTTTGGCAACTAAGTAAGGTTGAAATAGTGCCAATAATCATCTCAGCAAAAGGAGTGGTGACGGACCGATTTGCTTCAAGTCTTACAAAAATTGGATTATCAAAAGGAATCTGCATAACCACCCAAAAAGCTTTAATCCTACAGACTTGCCATATTGTGCCAAAATTTTTAAATTGAACGACGGACAAAGATGAATTTCTTCTCCGCCTTTCCTCAGATCTGTCATTACCAGTTGCATTTGCTAGAGCCTAAGTCGTATGAATAGATGAATGGTTCTCAATGCTTACTGAGAAAAGAACAGAAAAATAAAATAAAATAATAATAATAATAATAATAATAATAGTAATAATAATAATAATAATAATAATAATAATAATAATAATAATAATAATAATAATAATAATAATAATAATAATAATAATAATATTTATTTCCAACTTGTTTTACAAAGAAAATATACATTATTGTTTCTTAGAATTACTAACCGTCAATAACCAGTTGTGATGGTTAGTAATACTGAATTTCTAAATTCTTATCTGTCTACTTCTACATAGTATTTTTATGTGTGGCGTGTGTTTTTACAATACTCTTATTTTTTAACATTTACAATATAAGTTTTTGTGAACATACAAAACTAAACACCTAGCTTTAAATCATACAATAAGTGAAAATTTACAGAGATGCCATAGGTATATTTACTTGAACAAAATATATATTTCCATAAATAAATTTATATTTAATTTATACAGCAAAAAAAATTTATTGCAATATTTCAGATAACTTGTTTATATCATTATCATCATGTTTTAAAATCCAAATCTTTATCTTGTTTTTGAAAATATTTAAGGATTTACAATTTTTAGAGCTAAAGGTAATTGATTATATATTTGAGGCCCAATAAACACCATGGTTCTTGATATTAGAGACTTATGAATTTTGGGCTTTTTAATTTGATTAGTGGCTTTACTACGTGTACTGTAATTGTGAAATATTCTCAGTTAAAATATTTCCGCTTCTGACAAAATATTTGTAGTACTTTATACACAAAAAGGTGTTGTAATGGTAAAATATTTAATTGTTTATAGAGAGGAAGTGAAGAAGCAGTCTTACTTTTTATAGATATACTGATATATTTGTTTTGACTTCTTAGTTTTTTAATATACGACTTGAATGTGCCTCCCCGTATTTGGATTCCATATAGCAGTTTTGAATTGATTAGTGCATAATATAGAATTCTAAGTGTATGGATATCGCAAAAATTTCGTAGATAATATAATTTTCTTATATTACCCCTTAAATATTTTTGTATACTTATTATATGATTTTTCCAAGTCATTTTATTATCTATTATTATTCATAAGTATTTGAAATAGTTGAGTTTCCCAATTGTTTCACATTTGCACGTCAGCTTTTGAATACTATTATGATCATGGAATTTAACATTATATTTAAAATTCAAATCAGCAAAACCCATATTCATGTATTTAGTTTTTCTAACATTAACACACATTTTGTTACTGCTACACCATTTTTTTAGAGTCATAAGACTGTCTTTAATATCATTCCAAAGTTGTTGTTCGTCATTGCGAGAAAAGGTAAATGCAATGTCCTTAGCGAAAGCTGTTATTTTTCCTGGGAACTGAATTTTTAAGAGGTCATTAGTGAATATGAGGAAAAGTATCGCTGATAACACAGATCCTTACGGCATGCCTTTTTCGACTATACCCGAATTACTGTAACAGTTATCTATTTTGACTATTTGTTCCCGTTGAGAGAGGAATTGATTAAACACTTTTAAAGCTCTTATTCCTATATTTTCCATTTTTGAGAGAAGAATGTTGTGATCTACCATGTCAAATGCTTTTCTAAAACCTATATACACGTTTGTACACTTTCTCCCATTATTAATGTGATTAAATATATCTTCTAGTAAAGTGTTAAATGCATCTTCTGCCGATTTACCTTTTTAAATCCAAACTGATGCTTGCTGAAGAAATTAATTCTGTTTAAGTAATGTCTCTTTTTCATACATTTTTCTATGATTTTTGAGAACACTGGTAATAGGCTTATTGGTATAAGGTTATCCAGATTTGTTTTACGAGATTTCTTGAGAGTTGGAATTACTATGCTCTTTTTGGATTGATTAAAGAAAAGAATCGATGTGCAATCTTTCACTAGTTTCGTAGTTATTTTATCATAACTGCTTGACGCTTCGTTTTTTAAACGGTTGATAATTTGAATTACTTCCTGTTCGTTGGTCGCGTCAAGAAAGAAGAATTGATAAAATCTTACATCTCGGTTCCGGGGTAGAGTTACATTACACGTGTTGTTAGTAATCAACTGCTTGTGGATACCGAGAATGTATTCGTTTATCATACAGCAGATTTCCTGTGTATCGTCAATGACGATACCATCTTCTAAGAAGAGATGATCGATTTCGCTAGTCTTGTTATCTCCTACCAGTTCGTTAATTATTTTCCATTGATGTTTCCTGTCGCCATTATGTTTCATTATCAAGTTCCTATAATAATTATGTTTTGTATAATAAATTTGGTTTTTAAGCTTCTCCGAGAAATTACAGTAATATTTTTGAAATGCTTCGTCGTACGGTCTTCTAATTTTTAATTTTATATAATTTTGATCTTAATTTAATTTTATTTAATATGCAATCAGTTATCCACGGACTTTTTATTTTAGCTTTCGTAATTTTATTTGGTATTTTGCTTTGAGTACTTTTTTGCATGGCATTATTAATTATTGAGAACAGTTCATCCACACACATTTACATTTTGACATTGTAAAATATTGTTCCAATTCGTTTCAACAAGATATTTCTTTGAGTAGGTTATAATTTATAAATGTTTCATTTGGTTTTTAGCACCATTTATACTCTCATCACGTGTAGGCGTAATCCAAAACCTTTGCTTTTATCTTTAGTAAGCCTTAGTAGGCTTTTTGTTTCTGGAATCAGATGACCATTGATGTACACCTTGTTGGAAACGTACTGTTTTGTCACTCGCGGTCAGGTACTTCTTTTTCTTGTAGGCTTCCATCCATGCATTAATCATTCTTCTATTTCTTAGTTGAATAATCAGCGGTGGAGTTGCATTGGGTCTATAAGTTGCTACTTGATGGGCTGCGATTACATCTTCAGTTTCATGTTTAATGCCGATAGTAAGCCGAAGCCACATCAGCAATGATTTTCATAACATTTTCATTGTTTGTTGATGGAATGCCCTGTAATTGTATGTTAGAAATTCTTGAATATTGTTCCAAATTTCTTACTTTTTTTTGCAGGTCCAATATAATTTTACTCATTTGTAAGTTTTGTTTTTGAAGTTCAGCAATTTCTTTTTTTAGTTCATTATAATTGTTAGTGAGTATTTTCATTTCATTGGAGTTGTCGATTTTATCTGAAAGTACTTCTAACGAAAGCTTAAATTCTTCAAGTTGTTTGCTGCATTCTCTAAGTTCCGAGAAAACCTCTGCTTTAAAAGCTTTCATTTCATTAATACAGAATTCTTTAGTTAATTCAACACCAGCAGATTCGTCTTAGATAGGAGCCGGTTTACAGTTTTCACAGGGCCAGTTCTTTTTCGCTGTTTTCTTGTTAATTTCTAAGGCAATATTTGCATAGTCATAGTGAAATGATTTCTTTTAGTTACCCGTTCATATTATTTTCTCCCTATATTACCTCATTGCTCATACCACACACTAGAACCATGACTACTATTTCACTTTAGTTGACCAGTTATTCACGAAACTACGCAAAAGCAAAATCTGTGAACGCCCTTGATAACAGTAACTCGCGAGTGACAGCGGCACACGTCCTAACAGCTACAGCGACTGGAGTAGACTATGATCGAAGTAGTCGAAGTAGTGGACTGTTAATTGCGAACACAGTCTACCCTTAGTCTTAGTCTACTCTTTGTCCCCTTAGTGGATGGTTTGTTGCAGCTTTCGTATTTGGGGTACTGATTAGGAATCTGGAATTTGCCAAGAAAACTTTCGTTGGCATTTGTGACATAGCAATAAAACAAAGAAAAACGTATATAAATAATTAAAAAACTCAATTTTTTGTAATAATAATGCTATACTACAATAAATCTCAAAAGAAACCTAGAAAGTATTCAATAATTTGGAAAATAAGATAATTAGTAATAAATTATACAATAGTTTTACATTTATTGCCACGAGTACTGTTTTAATGCGCCACGAGTGCACGACTGTATGGGTTAAACATGCTATGATATTTTAAGGCAACAATTCAATCTCAACAATACACGATGTCTTGAGTTGCAAGCCCTATCCTATCCACTACCGCTATCTCGAAGATCTCTCTTCCCAGCTTTGTTATCTCCGCGCTTGTAAACATCTTATAGACCGACATATATCTATTTTCGGAATAATATTTTTAAGCTACATTGTTGAATTTCAAAGGCCGTTTCGACACGTTCCTAATCTCCATTCGTTCGTATATCGAGAAAATTGCCGCGACCTTAAAAGTTTGAAATGAAAAGTTGACAATTCAATTTTGGTCCAAAGACTTGGTTTGAGAAAGAACAAATTGCGATCTCCAGCCTGTCCACTCTGAGGCCACCTGCACTTTAAACTATCCTGCATACAATATCTCGCAAGTTCAAGGAGGAGTACAGGCAGTTACATACTCTGCAGTTGTAGGAAGGATACGCTGTTTTGTTCAAAGTTATGCCCTAATTTTTGTCACTTCAGGCAGCAAATGAAGACGCCAACTCTTAAGGCTAAATGTACCGACACTAGTTCAATTTATCGCCACCACGTGGCATCACAAAAAATAAGAAAGTACTTTACGAATACCGTCTTAACAAATGATCTTATTTTCAATCAGTACACATTTGATTCTTATTTAATATAGAATTTACTCAACAAAGCCCTTTTTCGAAAAAAATTCGAAAAAAGCTTTCAAATAGCTCTCATAGTTCCAGGATGAAAGTCAAATTTGTGGGTTTATGGTTGTACCTCAAGACATCGTATTATTGTATGTATGTGTTGACCTTGTTCTATTGCCGCAAAGTATCATGGCAGGTTTAACCTACATACTCGTGCACTCGTGGCGCGCGTTAAAACAGTACTCGTGGCAATAAATGTAAAACTATATAATATGTAACTAATATTAATATAAACTATAAAATAATATTAACTATATAATTTATTACACGCTTTCTCGGTTTGTTTTGCGATTTTATAGTATAGCATTATTGACATTAGTATAGCATTATTTTTTACAACAAACTGAGTTTTTTAATTATTTGGTTTTACATTGTTAACTTTGTAATTAACATTGTATAACTTGTTTTAGTGTTTGTATCCAATTTCAAACCTGTAAAGTGGTTTATCCAGTGCTAGAGTACAATGAATTTTAAAAAAAGAATCGTAGGCTATCGATATATTAATTCGTTTAATTAACAATGTATTCACATAAAGGATTTTTATGGTGCCTATATTTGCCTATTTTCAAAATGAGTACATATTGTGATATAAATGCTTATTTTTGCAATTCGAGTACACGTTTTCCTTTTGAATGTATGTCATAAAACTTTAAACTGTTACTTTAAACTCAAGTCACATTTGAATAATCAAGTTCATTTATAACTACCTGAGACAGTAAATGTACATTCACAACTGGATTCTTCTAATTGGTCGAATATTCAGAAACACAATGAAAATGTAACCAAGAATATGTATGTTCTTTCCAAAATAATAAATTGTGTTAAGTTTTGTATAGAGTTTGATCTCGCAAAACAAAATTTAACTGAAATAATATGAAGAGTTCAACTATCAATTTCGCAGGGTACAGAACCACCATGTTATTTACATGTCGCTATTTGTCTGGGAAAACGGTTTTGAACAGGTAGTGGGATCTTCGACGAGAGACCGGGTATTGCTGGACGTTTTCTTTTCTTGTCCTCACGAGGCCGTTATCCACTGCGAGGTAGTGCAGGGGATTAGTGACCACTATGATATATTGCTAAAGCGTAAAGGGGCGGGCTCGGAGGACAGTAGAACACCAAATAAAAATCTACATTTTTAGCAAAGAGGACAGTTAAGTATAACAATTTTTAAGAATAATTACTCAAATTCGGCAAGTCACGGTAAATCAGTGGAAAAATATGACAAAATTTTAAAAGAAATAATGATGGAAGGTTTAGAGCGTTTTGTGCCACACAAAGTATTAAAAACAAACTTAGACCCTGAATATTACAATAAAAAGTGAGACAATTTAAAATTCAAGTCAGGAGAGCGTACAGTAAAAAGAAAATGAGTGTCTGGCATACAGAATATTTCAGGCAACTATCTCAAAACCTCTTAAGAGAAAAAAATGACAACGCAGAATACGTATCTATGTACTATTCTGTCACAAGATCAAAGAAAAGTAGCCAAATCTTAAACAAATACGCGAGGAAACGCAACGACAGAAAAGTTATATTTCCATCAAAGATGCGCAAAGTAATACGGCAGTGTCAGACTCTTGCAAAGCTGAGTTATTTAATAAGTACTGCGCATCTGTATTTCGCAAAAGAAGACATTTTACTGCACCCGGTTTGGAGATCCGACTATAGAATTTAACGTGAAAGATATTTGAAATAGACTAAACAAACTAGGGAAAAGTAAATCGGTGAGGACTGATGACATTTCTGGAGATTTCTTAAAATTAGGGGGTGAAGCCATGATTCCTTATCTCTTGTGGATTTTTCAAATAACGCTAAATAATGCATCTATTCCCAACGACTGGAATAGCGCAATTGTGGTTCATACATTTAAAGGAGCAAGTCGCAAAAAATTAGAGAACTACCGGCCAATTACTTTAAATTCGGTTGAAAACAACTTCTAAATCACATTGCAGAATACTTAAAACGTGAATGGCTCAAGGCAGGTTGGCTTTTTGAACGGCAACTCGAGTTTAGAACAGGATACTTGTGCGAAAGTCAAATAGTCTCCGTATGTTAAGATATTGTTGATTTCCTTGATGTAGGTGGGAGAATTGACGCGGTCGTCATTGATTTCTGAAAAGCCTTCGATTTTGTTCCGCTCAACCGATAATAGCAAAACTTGCTGGCGCGAGAATCGGAACTAGAATAGTATCGTGGATCCGAGAATGGCTCAGCGGGAGAACTCAAAAAGTAGGGGTTAAACTTTTGCAACTTGTCGATGTTACGTCGGGGGTCCCTCAGGGAAGCGTTCTAGATCCGTTGCTGTTCATTTCGTATGTGAACAATATCAATCGCGACATCAAGACTGAAATTCGACTCAATACAGACGATTGCATTCTCTTCAGAGAAATTGGAGATACGTAGGACGTGTATGCGTTACAAGCAGAAGGCTGCAAAATAAAATTGGGGATAAGTAGGACAAGCATGCGTTACAAGCAGACCTCAACAAAACAGAAAGCTGGACAATAAAATGGAAATTAATACAAATAAATGCAAATCTAACAGTTTCTCTAATAACAAAAAACAGCAAATATCTCGTACTCTTTCAAAGGTAATTTGTTACCCCGGGTAAGCAGGGTTGAGCAAAATTAAAATTTAATATTGAAATACTTCGCCAAAATACTTCGTAAATAAATATTTAAATAGTATTTAAAACACATTAGGTTTTGAATTGATAAATACATACGTATTTAAACAAATGTATTTATCAATTATTTTTGGATTATACAAAATAAATCAAATACCCCAAATACAGTAAATACAATAATTTTTATTATTAATTTTTATTGCAACAACTTATTGTAATTGTATATTACAATAAATTATTATTTGACGGTCATGAATTTCTGAGCAATAACTTAGAGGTCTAACTCAAATAAGCGGAATTTATTTTTAAAGCGACCAGTTTTCCAAGCATATCATCAGGCAACAAACCCCTATTTGGCGAATGTATAAAACCCCCAAAGGAAAACGAACGTTCAAGAGACGTGGATGAACGTAAACTATTGTTATAAGTAGAGCTCGGACATGTAGGCACTAAATATTCGAAAATATGGAGGCAAATAGGCACTTAAAACTTAAAAATAGGCATTATAGTTGATAATAGTCAGGCACTTAGGAAGTAAAAGCTTAAAAAGAGGCAAGGAAATGGGCATTATAGTTAAATAATATTAAAATTTATACGTAATACGTACTACATAAAGTATGAACACAATTTTCTGAAAACAAATAAAATTTCTTCGATTGTCAAAATATATTGTGGAGTTAAACAATATTTCCAAAGAGATGGCTCGTGTGGAATTCTATATTTTGTATATTTTATTGGTTAAACTGGTCAAATGTTGGATTTTCAAGTTTTGAAAATGGAAAGTTTGAGGCATGGCACATGTCAGTGTTGAAATTCTTTCTTGTCATATTTTGACTACACTTGCTGAAGAAGGATTGAATGGTTTTTCTCCCTTCTCTTGGCATATTTTGCATAGGTTGCAGTGTTTTTATGTTGTAAGAAATATTTTTTTGCACAGTTTACTATCTTTCCACAGTACTAGCAAAAAACCCGCTGTGAATCGTCTCCACAAATCCACTCTCTTAGCAATGCACTTCTCTAAACTATCTCTTTTGGCATTGTAGCAAGAATGTTTAACAGGAACCGCCAATTTACTGATCTGGCAAGCACCAAACTTCGAAACCAGTACAAAACTGTGGAAGAAAACTCATCCTATCTTGATTAATTCTTCCTTCGAAAAGCGGAAGACGCCGGTAGCGCTATTTTTGAAGACTTGTGTTCTTGGAAGGGGCGTTTATTCCATGGAAGCAAAGGAAGTATTGCTTCCCCTATCTTTTACAAGGATATCTTATATTTTAATACCACTTGGCGAGTAATTTAGAATCATTTACTCGTAATCCAAGTCTAAACAGTTTAAATAAGGTGCGTCTAATATTATCTTTCCAAAATGAGCATGTAATTGTTTTTGTCATCAATGGATAGGGTAGAGTTCGCCTGTAAGGCTCTTTGGAAGCACTGGGCTAACTGCATCCAGCGTCTCATAGGGAATGCTGCGGTCAGCAGATATGCTGGGCGTGTGGTGGGCGCGTGCGGGTTCATTCAGTTGAGCTCGCCTTCGAAAGCAATTGGCCAGTTGGCATACAGCGTGACTCACTGCGCGCATGTGCTTATCGGTTGTGTTTAAATTATCCATGTGTCGTCTTTTCCATGTGAATAATTAAGTAGTGTTGCTACAGAATGGCACATACTTTCTCGTAGTAAAGTTATCTGTCTTGCTCTTCGGTCTGGCTTTTCGGTCTCGTCTTGTTCCATTCTCTTGCCACTTGCCATCTATCACCGTCCAAACTATACTTTTTGAAATTTTATGAACTTTTCGGTTTCCTAAAAGCAGAACCGAAACATTATTTTAAGAATATTAATGAAGGTTAAAACCTCGTTCTAAGCAGCAATTTTCATTGAAAAATTTAGAGCCGTTTTCAAGAAAATTGCGTTTAATCGTTACTGCAAATACGAAATTTGAAGCTCTTTTTCACAGGAATCCATTGAGTTTTCGAAACACCTCATTTGAAGTCATTTGAAGCATTTCTACTAACAAGTGCAACAATGTAGACAAATCGATTGTGTAATTTTTGAATAAACAAAAGAATACACCAAAATGAACTTTACGTCATATTAAGCAGTGAAGTTAGCAAAATATGCTGGAAGGGTATGAAGAAAAAATTGGAGATATTTTTGAGAAAATGATTGTGTGTTTCTCAAAAGCGGAATATTGAGCTCGTTTTCATAGCAAACTATTGAGTTTTCGAAAAAATTTATGTGACATCAAACGCATGTGCTCATAAATGCAATAATACGAAAATCGCCTCTAATGTTAATATTACCGACATGAGAGACAAGTATAAAAAAATATTTTTTGTAGTTGTTGAAAAACGAAAGAACATAGCAATATGGCGTTTATGTCATCTTACAGGGTACATTTCACACTATTACTACGTAAAGTTTAATGAAAACATTGGGATTCGTTTTTGAGAAAATCTTGTTTTTGTATTTTTTTTAAATTGCAAATATTGCTCGCAAACTACTAAAATTTTCAAAAAGTGTACGTAACCTAA